>CM042319.1:1567106-1572106 GCA_023566125.1 Zingel zingel | reverse complement strand
CGTTTGTGGAATGGTGCTCGCTTGAGACACGAGGTGTGAAAGCTGCAAAAGTATCATTGGGAACACATTTAGGCAATTCTTTATTTGACTGGTCCATAAATTCTTCAGAATTATAAATATATATAAAACAGAGACAGTGTTTTCAATTCAACAACTTCCAATCACTTAACGCTAATACCGGGGGAAGGTGTGTAGCCACAGCACAGCCTCCCTATGCGGTTATAGTTCTAGACTACCGGGGCACCTCCTTTGACACACTGAGCTCCTCTCTCCTCTCTCTTTCCATCTGTGGGTATTCATGTTCCAGAAATGCTTGTTATTAACCTAGCTCCGGGGAGCTTCCCCGGAGTCCGTATGTTCTTTGTCCCCCCAGCACCATCATCTTGGATCATGAAGGCACCTACATCATGGTGGCAGCTGTCGCCGTGGTCCTGCCCTACGACCTGCTGTGCCCCATTACACCCTGCAATGCCCGGCGTCGACTTGCTATGTCCGGCCAACGCCCTGCCACGCCCTGTTACGCCATGATGTGCTCTACGACACCATGAACTATTACAACTACTCTAGTCATTATCTTAATTGTGACTTTGTTATTGCTATTGTTCATCAAACCCCCAATCGGCATCGTCAGACACCGTCTACCAAGAGCCTGGGTCTGTCCCGTCAGACACCGTCTACCAAGAGCCTGGGTCTGTCCCGTCAGACACCGTCTACCAAGAGCCTGGGTCTGTCCCGTCAGACACCGTCTACCAAGAGCCTGGGTCTGTCCCGTCAGACACCGCCTACCAAGAGCCTGGGTCTGTCCCGTCAGACACCGCCTACCAAGAGCCTGGGTGTGTCCCGTCAGACACCGCCTACCAAGAGCCTGGGTCTGTCCCGTCAGACACCGCCTACCAAGAGTCTGGGTCTGTCCCGTCAGACACCGTCTACCAAGAGCCTGGGTCTGTCCCGTCAGACACCGTCTACCAAGAGCCTGGGTCTGTCCCGTCAGACACCGTCTACCAAGAGCCTGGGTCTGTCCCGTCAGACACCGCCTACCAAGAGCCTGGGTCTGTCCCGTCAGACACCGCCTACCAAGAGCCTGGGTCTGTCCCGTCAGACACCGCCTACCAAGAGCCTGGGTCTGTCCCGTCAGACACCGCCTACCAAGAGCCTGGGTGTGTCCCGTCAGACACCGCCTACCAAGAGCCTGGGTCTGTCCCGTCAGACACCGCCTACCAAGAGCCTGGGTGTGTCCCGTCAGACACCGCCTACCAAGAGCCTGGGTCTGTCCCGTCAGACACCGCCTACCAAGAGCCTGGGTCTGTCCCATCAGACACCGCCTACCAAGAGCCTGGGTCTGTCCGAGGTTTCTTCCTAAAAGGGAGTTCTTCCTCGCCACTGTTGCACTTACACATTGCATGCTCTTGGGGGAATCACTGGAATTGTTGGGTCCGTCACCAGACACCGTCACCACATTTAAGACTAAACTGAAAACTCTTCTCTTTGATAAAGCTTATAGTTAGGGAGTGAGGAGGTGCAGTGTACGCCTGGACCGGCGGAGCAGGGTGTATAGCTGCAGACACAGCACCCCTGCTTTTCTCTGCTTCTCTTTATAGTCATCAGATTGATCTATCAAATAATCAATAATATAGTGCGAGTAGGGGGAGGCAGGCCAGTACAGCCCGATCCGGTTGGGGAGAGTTCTAGCCCGACCAGGCACCTCTCTTTAACCTGCCTCTCCTAGTTATGCTGTTATAACTCTAGACTGCCGGGGAAGTTCATTCCTTCTTATGACACAATGAACTGCTCTCTCTTCTCTCTTTTCTTTTGGTTCCTTTTATGTACATCCTGTCCCAGAAATGCTTGTTACTTATAGAGTGTGGTCTAGACCTCCTCTATCTGTAATTATAGAGTGTGGTCTAGACCTCCTCTATCTGTAATTATAGAGTTTGGTCTAGACCTCCTCTATCTGTAATTATAGAGTTTGGTCTAGACCTCCTCTATCTGTAATTATAGAGAGTGGTCTAGACCTACTCTATCTGTAATTATAGAGAGTGGTCTAGACCTCCTCTATCTGTAATTATAGAATGTGGTCTAGACCTCCTCTATCTGTAATTATAGAGTGTGGTCTAGACCTCCTCTATCTGTAATTATAGAGTGTTGTCTAGACCTCCTCTATCTGTAATTATAGAGAGTGGTCTAGACCTCCTATCTGTAATTATAGAGAGTGGTCTAGACCTCCTCTATCTGTAATTATAGAGTGTGGTCTAGACCTCCTCTATCTGTAATTATAGAGTGTGGTCTAGACCTGCTCTATCTGTAAAGTGTCTCGAGATAACTCTTGTTATGATTTGATACTATAAATAAAATTGAATTGAATTGAATTGACTTGAATTAATAGAGCTCAACAGTGACCGCCCACTTTTTAAACAGCTCTGGTCCTGAAAAAAAAGTGAATTTGCAGCCATAACCCCACAAAAGGCCAAAATAGCCAGTTTGTCTCTCTCTTTCTCTTCATTCTTCTCCTCCTCAGCACCTGCTTGTTAATGTTACGGCTGCCATTACACAAACATTTAGAAATACAATTTACACTCTGTTTTGTTATAAATCACTACACACAGGCCTGAAATACACACACATGCTCAGGACCTATTCATGCACTAATGGAGAGAGATGGGGTACGGTGCCTTGCTCAAGAGCACCTGGCAGTGCCCAGGAGGTGAACTGGGATCTCTCCAGCTACCAATCCACACTCTGTACTTTTGGTCCGTACTGGGACTCCGGTTCCCAACCCAACTCCCTACGGGCTGAGCTACTGCCACCCATAGTTGTGCGCTGCCATTTGGGACCAGGCTATTTCCCGGGAACAGAAGTGTTCATTCTGAAAGTCACATTGCTGACGGTTGAAATGCTGCTCACCTTTCAATGATGGCTGCAGAGATGCCGTTTCCTCTAGAAACACTCTCCACCTGGAACAATAGCATTAATTACTCAACGTTTGTCACAAGGTCAGTTTGCAGTAGGAAAGTAAAACGTGTTTGTGAATCAGAATTTTGGACCTCGAGAGCGTGGTAAAGTTTTGGATTAAACTAGAATTACTCCCTTGCGGTTGGATGCCTCTGCCACCCAGTGCAGTTGTTGCAGTTTCCATCCATGTCTGTCCAGACTACGCCTGCACGATGAATAGTTATAAAATCACGATCTCGATTCACCCGTTGGCGATTTAATTTTTAAATGACTTTGATTTGTTTTCTCCTTCAATTTATTTATTGGAAGCTTTTGACACTGACATGTTTTAATTATGTAAAGACATGTTCAAGGAGTCCAGATAGAGCCTGTATCAGGGCCATATTTAGTTCAGATAGAGCCTGTATCAGGGCCATATTTAGTCCAGATAGAGCCTGTATCAGGGCCATATTTAGTCCAGATAGAGCCCGTATCAGGGCCATATTTAGTCCAGATAGAGCCTGTATCAGGGCCATATCTAGTCCAGATAGAGCCTGTATCAGGGCCATATTTAGTCCAGATAGAGCCTGTATCAGGGCCATATTTAGTCCAGATAGAGCCTGTATCAGGGCCATATCTAGTCCAGATAGAGCCTGTATCAGGGCCATATCTAGTCCAGATAGAGCCTGTATCAGGGCCATATTTAGTTCAGATAGAGCCTGTATCAGCGCCATATTTAGTCCAGATAGAGCCTGTATCAGCGCCATATTTAGTCCAGATAGAGCCTGTATCAGGGCCATATTTAGTTCAGATAGAGCCTTTATCAGCGCCATATTTAGTCCAGATAGAGCCTGTATCAGGACCATATTTAGTCCAGATAGAGCCTGTATCAGGGCCATATTTAGTTCAGATAGAGCCTGTATCAGCGCCATATTTAGTCCAGATAGAGCCTGTATCAGCGCCATATTTAGTTCAGATAGAGCCTGTATCAGGGCCATATCTAGTCCAGATAGAGCCTGTATCAGGGCCATATTTAGTCCAGATAGAGCCTGTATCAGGGCCATATCTAGTCCAGATAGAGCCTGTATCAAGGCCATATTTAGTTCAGATAGAACCTGTATCAGGGCAATATTTAGTTCAGATACAGCCTGTATCAGGGCCATATTTAGTCCAGATAGAGCCCGTATCAGGGCCACATTCAGTCCAGATAGAGCCTGTATCAGGGCCATATTTAGTCCAGATAGAGCCCGTATCAGGGCCATATTTAGTTCAGATAGAGCCTGTATCAGGGCCATATTTAGTCCAGATAGAGCCTGTATCAGGGCCATATTTAGTCCAGATAGAGCCTGTATCAGGGCCATATTTAGTCCAGATAGAGCCTGTATCAGGGCCATATTTAGTCCAGATAGAGCCTGTATCAGGGCCATATCTAGTCCAGATAGAGCCTGTATCAGGGCCATATTTAGTCCAGATAGAGCCTGTATCAGGACCATATTTAGTTCAGATAGAGCCCGTATCAGGGCCATATTTAGTTCAGATAGAGCCCGTATCAGGGCCATATTTAGTCCAGATAGAGCCTGTATCAGGGCCATATCTAGTCCAGATAGAGCCCGTATCAGGGCCATATTTAGTCCAGATAGAGCCTGTATCAGGGCCATATTTAGTTCAGATAGAGCCTGTATCGGGGCCATATCTAGTCCAGATAGAGCCTGTATCGGGGCCATATTTAATCCAGATAGAGCCTGTATCGGGGCCATATTTAGTCCAGATAGAGCCTGTATCGGGGCCATATTTAGTCCAGATAGAGCCTGTATCGGGGCCATATCTAGTCCAGATAGAGCCTGTATCAGGGCCATATCTAGTCCAGATAGAGCCCGTATCAGGGCCATATTTAGTCCAGATAGAGCCTGTATCAGGGCCATATCTAGTCCAGATAGAGCCCGTATCAGGGCCATATTTAGTCCAGATAGAGCCTGTATCAGGGCCATATTTAGTCCAGATAGAGCCTGTATCAGGGCCATATTTAGTCCAGATAGAGCCTGTATCGGGGCCATATTTAGTTCAATGTGTTA
>CM042319.1:1559606-1562106 GCA_023566125.1 Zingel zingel | reverse complement strand
GTAAGGAAGTTTATGAGTCTGGAGTTGATGATGCTACAAAGGAGCTTCCCCAGATTACTGTTCACACAGATGCCTCGGTAATTATTTGGGTCAGATGTATCTCCAGATTTGTATATGGGTGTGATGAGACCGTGATTCCAGATGTCAGGGAAGTAACCTACACTCAGAATCAAATTAAAGAGTTTCAGAACGGCCAATTGGAATTGTGGGCTGGTGTATTTCAGCATCTCGTTCATGATGCCGTCGAGCCCGCTGGCTTTTTGGGGTTTTAGTGCCCGGAGTTTGTCTCTTAGTTCCTGTTCATTAATGGGGGAGTCGAGAGGATTCTGGTTGTCTTTTAAAGCCAATTCTAGTTCTTTCAGTTTAATTATTATTTGGTTTTGATTTGGGTCTGGGTTCCTTGGTATTAGCTCATAGAGTGTTTCAAAATGGCCAACCCATATGTCTCCATTCTGTATCGCCAGTTCTACAGGTTTGGATTTTTTAAGGTTTTTCCATTTTTCCCAGAATTGGTTTGTATTTATGGACTCCTCAATTAATGTCAGTTGTTTGTGTGTGTGTTGTGCTTTTTTGATTCTGAGTGTACGTTTGTAGTGTTTAAGTGTGGCACAGTAAAGAAGGCGTAAGTCTACATTTCCTGGATCTCTGTGTTTTTGGTTAGATAATCGCCTAACATTTTGTCTAATTTCTTTACATTCTTTGTCAAACCAACTATCATCTTTGGGATTCTTAGGTTTATTTTTGGATAATTTCAATTGTGATTTTTTTGCAGTTTGAATGATGATGTGATTGACATGTCTAACTGCATTATTTATGCCTTCTTGACTGTGTACATATGTGGTGTCCAGAAAGGTATCTAGTAGTGTTTGAATTTCGGGTGAGTTGATTGCTCTCTGGAACTCTTCTGTGCTGTTTTCGGCCCATCTGTAGGATTTCCTGATATTAAACAGCTTACTGGGCTGTGGGGGGGTGGTGTTGTTGGTCACTGACCTTCTGAGAAACACAGTAATTTGGCTGTGGTCAGACAGAGGGGTCAATGGTTTAACTGTGAATGCACTGAGAGAGAAAGGGTCTATATCTGTTACCATGTAATCAACGGTGCTGTTGCCAAGAGGTGAGCAAAAAGTATTCCTACCTAAAGAGTCTCCTCGTAGCCTACCATTGACGATGTACAGACCCAGGCTTTGACAGAGCTGCAGTAACTCTTTGCCGTTCTTATTGACCTGGGCGTCACAGTTGGAACGAGGGAGGTTAGTTCTGTTTTGTGGATAGTTGTGTCCAAATATATGACTGTTACCTAGCTCTGTGTTGTAGTCGGGGAGAGAGCCAGTACGTGCGTTCAGGTCTCCACAGATTAGCACACTTCCCTGGGCCTGGAAGCTGCAGATCTGCTCATGGAGAAGGGGGAATATGTCTTCATCATAGTATGGAGAGTCACTAGGGGGAATGTATACAGCACACAGGAATATGTCTGTCGGAGGGTTAGTGATGTCTTGTTTTATTTTAAGCCAAATGTGTGAGCGTTCATATTTTATAGGGGTGATGTACTTTGATATTTCATCTTTGTACCAGATAATAATCCCTCCTGAGTCCCTCCCTCTTTTAACAGTAGGGAGTTTGACTGATGACAGCAGGATTTCTCTGTAGTTTGGGGGGCAGTGCGTGACAGAGCCGGGTCGACACCAGGTCTCTTGGAGGATGATGATGTCTATGTCTTTGGTGTTGTCTTTGAATTCAGGGGTTTCACTTTTACATCCAGACAATGAAGAGTTAAGGCCCTGAATGTTCCACATGGAGACAGTAAATGGCTTCATTGTTAGCAAATACAAATACAGTTTTAAAAAGAGATAAACCTACAGTAATAAGTAATAAATGAGAGGTAGGGCTGTCCTTGATTTAAGTAGTAATATAATAAATTTTCTAAATGGTATCTTCCGTTTAGCTACTTGCAGATGAGTTACAGGGTTATGGTTAGGCAAAGGGTTTAGTTTTTATATGAGAGACCGAAACAAATTATGAATTATTGTGTTGCAAGAGATGTAGTCTTCATTTTTAAGTAATGACCAATAAGAAAAAGGCTAACTCATGCACTGGAAGCTAAAGAGTAAATAGAAATAAATAAGTTAAAATAAAATAATAATAATAATAATAATAATAATGGTAATGATAGCCTTATAATTTAAGACCTGAATTGAATAGTCGATGAACTACTTAAGACAAAACAGCCCTAATTAAAAGTGGATAGTAGATCAACTTATAACACTTGAGACTGTTATAAAAACATGTTATTCTTCTAAGAATAAGAATAGTGGTTATGACACCTTAGAGTCCCACTTAGCTGATCAGTCTGGAGCATATGAGACTGAGCAGGTGTTTGATCTCCCCCAGGTCTGCAGGGGTGCTAGCACTGGTTGGTGCGAGTGTCTCAGCATAGCTCCTCTGCCCCGGGTGCTGAGGGTGGTGTTGCGCTGGGCCAGCAGGGTGGGGTCCAGGGTGAGGC
>CM042319.1:1539606-1552106 GCA_023566125.1 Zingel zingel | reverse complement strand
TCTTCCCTACTGCTCCAGCTGTTTGAGCCTCCTCCTCCTCCCTACTGCTCCAGCTGTTTGAGCCTCCTCCTCCCTACTGCTCCAGCTGTTTGAGCCTCCTCCTTCCTACTGCTCCAGCTGTTTCCGCCTCCTCCTCCTCCTCCCTACTGCTCCAGCTGTTTGAGCCGCCTCCTCCTCCCTACTGCTCCAGCTGTTTGAGCCTCCTCCTCCCTACTGCTCCAGCTGTTTCCGCCTCCTCCTCCTCCTCCTCCCTACTGCTCCAGCTGTTTCCGCCTCCTTCTCCTCTTCCTCCTCCTCCTACCTGCTGCTCCAGCTGTTTCCGCCTCCTCCTCCTCTTCCTCCTCCTCCTCCCTACTGCTCCAGCTGTTTCCGCCTCCTCCTCCTCCTCTTCCTCCTCCTCCTACCTGCTGCTCCAGCTGTTTCCTCCTCCTCCTCCCTACTGCTCCAGCTGTTTGAGCCTCTTCCTCTTCCCTACTGCTCCAGCTGTTTGAGCCTCCTCCTCCTCCCTACTGCTCCAGCTGTTTGAGCCTCCTCCTCCTCCCTACTGCTCCAGCTGTTTGAGCCTCCTCCTTCCTACTGCTCCAGCTGTTTCCGCCTCCTCCTCCTCCTCCCTACTGCTCCAGCTGTTTGAGCCGCCTCCTCCTCCCTACTGCTCCAGCTGTTTGAGCCTCCTCCTCCCTACTGCTCCAGCTGTTTCCGCCTCCTCCTCCCTACTGCTCCAGCTGTTTCCGCCTCCTCCTCCTCCTCCTCCCTACTGCTCCAGCTGTTTCCGCCTCCTTCTCCTCTTCCTCCTCCTCCTACCTGCTGCTCCAGCTGTTTCCGCCTCCTCCTCCTCTTCCTCCTCCTCCTCCCTACTGCTCCAGCTGTTTCCGCCTCCTCCTCCTCCTCTTCCTCCTCCTCCTACCTGCTGCTCCAGCTGTTTCCTCCTCCTCCTCCCTACTGCTCCAGCTGTTTGAGCCTCTTCCTCTTCCCTACTGCTCCAGCTGTTTGAGCCTCCTCCTCCTCCCTACTGCTCCAGCTGTTTGAGCCTCCTCCTCCTCCCTACTGCTCCAGCTGTTTGAGCCTCCTCCTTCCTACTGCTCCAGCTGTTTCCGCCTCCTCCTCCTCCTCCCTACTGCTCCAGCTGTTTGAGCCGCCTCCTCCTCCCTACTGCTCCAGCTGTTTGAGCCTCCTCCTCCCTACTGCTCCAGCTGTTTCCGCCTCCTCCTCCTCCTCCTCCCTACTGCTCCAGCTGTTTCCGCCTCCTTCTCCTCTTCCTCCTCCTCCTACCTGCTGCTCCAGCTGTTTCCGCCTCCTCCTCCTCTTCCTCCTCCTCCTCCCTACTGCTCCAGCTGTTTCCGCCTCCTCCTCCTCCTCTTCCTCCTCCTCCTACCTGTTGCTCCAGCTGTTTGAGCCTCCTCCTCTCTCTCTCGTCTATCTGGGCGGGGTCCAGCAGGGCGGTCATGGTCCTCAGATAGCTGGACGAAACACAGTAGAACAAAGAATACTTACACCTTCACCATACCCCCCCATCATCACATCCCCTTCACCATACCCCCCCATCATCACATCCCCTTCACCATACCCCCCCATCATCACATCCCCTTCACCATACCCCCCCATCATCACATCCCCTTCACCATACCCCCCCATCATCACATCCCCTCTCATCTTTCAGTCCTCCCTCCTACCTGGCTCTGGTTGGGTATCCACTGGTCGTATCTATGCTGGCTCCGCCTACACTCTCTGCTCCACAGCTGCTCGTGGCCTCCCAGACCAGGGACAGGCTGGACGAGGGCTCCCACTCCCCTCGCTCAGAGCCATTGGACGGGTCTGGAGGTGGAGCTGACGGGGCTGACGGGGCTGACGGAGCTGCAGTCTGCACAGGAGGCCGTCTCTGCAGCGAGTCAAAGTGTGTAGCCCAGAGCTCATGGTCCTCTTTCTGCAGAGACACGTTCAAAAAGATAAAGCAATAAACATGAAACACAGTGACACATTAACATGTCTCTACTGTACCTGGCTCTGGTCTCTCCTGTGTCTCTACCTGTACCTGGCTCTGGTCTCTACCTGTACCTGGCTCTGGTCTCTCCTGTGTCTCTACCTGTACCTGGCTCTGGTCTCTACTGTACCTGTCTCCGGTCTCTACTGTACCTGTCTCCTGTCTCTACTGTACCTGTCTCTGGTCTCTACTGTACCTGTCTCCGGTCTCTACTGTACCTGGCTCTGGTCTCTAGTGTACCTGTCTGCTGTCTCTCCTGTGTCTCTACTGTACCTGTCTATGGTCTCTACTGTACCTGTCTCCTGTCTCTCCTGTGTCTCTACAGTACCTGGCTCTGGTCTCTACTGTGTCTCTACTGTACCTGTCTCCTGTCTCTCTACTGTACCTGGCTCTGGTCTCTACTGTACCTGTCTCCTGTCTCTACTGTGTCTCTACTGTACCTGGCTCTGGTCTCTACTGTACCTGTCTCTCCTGTACCTGGCTCTGGTCTCTCCTGTGTCTCTACTGTACCTGTCTCTGGTCTCTACTGTGTCTCTACTGTACCTGTCTCTGGTCTCTACTGTGTCTCTCCTGTACCTGGCTCTGGTCTCTCCTGTGTCTCTACTGTACCTGTCTCTGGTCTCTACTGTGTCTCTACTGTACCTGGCTCTGGTCTCTACTGTGTCTCTACTGTACCTGGTTCTGCAGCAGTTTCTCTCGTCTTCTGCGTTCACTCGTCTCCTCTCTCTGTCGGTCCAGCTCTTCCAGCCAGCGTCTCCTCTGCTCCTCTCTCCTCTCGACAGTCAGCACCTCCTCCATCGGGGTGACCTCCTTCAGAGACAACACAGTTCGTGATGTTTAATCACATTTAAAGGTGACATGGTGCTTTTTGGATGCTTTTATATAGACCTTAGTGGTCCCCTAATACTGTATCTGAAGTCTCTTTATATAGACCTTAGTGGTCCCTAATACTGTATCTGAAGTCTCTTTTATATAGACCTTAGTGGTCCCCTAATACTGTATCTGAAGTCTCTTTTATATAGGCCTTAGTGGTCCCCTAATACTGTATCTGAAGTCTCTTTTATATAGGCCTTAGTGGTCCCCTAATACTGTATCTGAAGTCTCTTTTATATAGACCTTAGTGGTCCCCTAATACTGTATCTGAAGTCTCTTTTATATAGGCCTTAGTGGTCCCCTAATACTGTATCTGAAGTCTCTTTTATATAGACCTTAGTGGTCCCCTAATACTGTATCTGAAGTCTTTTATATAGACCTTAGTGGTCCCCTAATACTGTATCTGAAGTCTCTTTTATATAGGCCTTAGTGGTCCCCTAATACTGTATCTGAAGTCTCTTTATATAGACCTTAGTGGTCCCCTAATACAGAATTCCAGCCACTAGAGCCAGTCCCACAATGAGCTTTCCTTAGGATGAGCCATTTATGTGTCTGTAGCTTTAAATGTTATTGAGGAGGAGAGAGGGAGGGGGGGGGGGGGGGTGTGGCCTTGACCAACTGCCACTTTGCTCGTTTGAAAGCCATGATGTCTCTCTCTCTCTCTCTCTCTCTCTCTCTCTTTCTCATGGGTGAGCCAAATTCTCTGGGCGGGCAAAGCAGAGAAAGGGGAGGTAACCTTTCCCCTTATGACGTCATAAAGGGAAGATTCCAGATCGGCCCATCTGAGCTTTCATTTCCTCAAAGGCAGAGCAGGATACCCAGGGCTCGGTTTACACCTATCACCATTTCTAGCCACTGGGGGGCCATAGGCAGGCTGGGGGAACGCATATTAATGTTAAAAAACCTCATAAAAAGGGACATTTTAATGCCATGGGACCTTTAAATCAGCGGGTAGAGCAGGCGCACATATACTGAGAGGCTTATGCCTTGACGCAGAGGTCCAGGGTTCGAGTCCAACCTGTGCATGTCTTCCCCCCTCTCTCTCCTCTTTCTCACTTAGCTGTCCTGTCAAAATAAAGGTGGAAAACACACAATAATTATCTTCATTTTTTATTTCTTATAATCTGTGGCACAGAGGAATAACATATCGGGTTTAGGACACACAGATGAGGTGACCGGAATTGGCCGGTTTCCACGTGCTCGGCCATGACCGGCGACCGGCAGGTCAGTCTGACATATGCTGATTTCATGCCGGTCAACGCTCCAATTAACTGCCAACATAAGTTCTACCAGTTACAGTTCTCAAGGACGCACGCACACACGGACGCCACAGCACGCTCTCTTCTTCCTTTCTCTCAACTTCTCCGCCGTGTGTGGCTCGTACCCGCTCGCGGTGTGAAGGCGTGTCGGCGCTATTCTCCCACATGTAGGAACCTGGTGAATTAACCTGCAACATGTCAGCTGTTTGGGGTTCTTCAGCGTGTGTGCAGAAGATAACAAGTTTGCAATATGCAACAGCTGCAAGGAAAGAGTAGGGCGTGGAGGGACCACACCAACAACCCAAATCACATTTCTTTAGTTGATATTGGACGTGAAGAGAAGGAAATGGTTCTAACATTGACCTTTAGATGTGTGTGAATGTCCCACACCAGGAGTCATTGATATAGTTCTACTTCATAGTGATCCATCATCTGTTCTAACATGTTCTATTATTCGTTTAATTTCTTTTTGTGTTTGTAGATTGCGTACACGAAGTCTGGAGACGAATGCGTACAGGTCTTGTTTGAACCAATAAAAGGTACAAGGTCACAGTAACTATCTTTCTGTGAAGATCCAGTGTTGCCTTGCTAGTTGGAGATGTACGGGGTATGTGACCCCCGGGTGAAAGTAGGGCAAGAGGGAAGAGACGGTGTCTATTATGATTTAGGTCAGGGCTATTCAACTGGCGGCCCCCGGGCTGGATCCGGCCCACGAGCTGATATTTAGCGGCCCCTTGAGTAAAAGTTAGTGACCGTGGTGGCCGACACCGAGTGCGGTCCTCTATCTCTTGCGTCTCCGCGCAAAGTCCCTCGGCATCAAAAACCGCCGCGCTTCGCACGTTCTCCTTCACTCGCTTCAGCAACCCTCTTCTCCGCGCCTGTGGTCCTGTTCTTGCAATATAACGTCATTTGGTTGTTGACACCAGGATTGAACTTCTCCGCACCCATCTGCTGCGTTACAGCTGATCTTTACCGTGGGTTAGTAACAAACACATTTTCCGACCCATCCTTTTGGATCATTTGAATCAACCGGCCCCCGTCCAAACTAACTGAATAGCTCTGGTTAGATTGTCTCTTGTGTCCAGATATGAGTGTAAGAAAATGCAAAGTCATGTTTAGACCTGAACATGTGTAGCTATCACTCCCATTGGCTCTTTGTGTATATAAGCTCAGTATTCTTGCCCACTTGTTGAAGACACTTTTCCACATGGGGCTGCTGTGCCCTTTGTGAAATCGTGTTACTCCTATATTTGCAAATATATTTAATAAAATACAAAAATCTAACTTGGTTTGGTCTTCGACTGTCCTTATTTTGTTTCACCTTCTATTATCTAAAACTCTAGACCTGCTGCATCGAAATACTTCCACTACACCATCCAGGCTTGATCAGGTTTGTGTTCACTTGAATGAAGAATCAAACAGAAAGGAGGAAAAGCTGATGCAGATATGCTGCTCAGTTGTACTTCACAGATCCGATTTACCCCGAGTCTGAGGCTGGATCTGATGGCTGCAGGCTGATCTCTGTAGCTGACGGAGCTCTGAACTGAGAACAGACTGTCGGTGTCCTCCTCAGCCTGAAACACACACACACACACACACACACACACACACACACACACACACACACACACACACACACACACGGACAGACAGAAGACACACACACACACACACACACACACACACACACACATAAGACACACACACACACACACACACACACATAAAGACACACACACACAGACATACACACACACACGGACAGACAGAAGACACACACACACACACACACACACACACACACACACACACACACACAGAGACAGAGACACACACACACAGACAGACACACAGACAGAGACAGACACACAGACAGAGACACACACACACACACACACACACACACACACACACACACAGACAGACAGAGACACACACACACAGACAGAGACAGACACACACACACAGACAGACAGACAGACACACACAGACACAGACACACAGACACACAGACACACAGACACACACACACACACACACACAGACACACAGACACACACAGACACAGACACACAGACACAGACACACACAAACACACACCGTCAAATATGAAAGGAATAGGTTTGTTGGGAACAAATCTGATCATCGCATGTTTCATAAACCAAACACTACCTCATTATGTTTCATAATATGAAATATGATAGAATATAAGAAATGAGGCAACCGTTTCTCCCACATACGAAGTTATTAGTAGGAAAAGACGATGAAAAAGTGGATTTCTTCTGTTTTTTTTTTACTTCAGACGACAGCATGAAATATAACCAACATTAAATGTAGGAATTAAATTCAAGATCATCCACCTTATCTATAAGGCTTCAAATAATCTTCGCTGCAACGCAAACTAATATATGTATTCACCTCTATTCACACACGATGAGGCATATTTTCTGTTGTGGTTAACTGTATCTTTTGAGTTACTATATCGGCCAACTTTGATCTTGACATACAGGCTGAGCATTCTGCAGCAAATACCAGTAACCCCCCTATTAATTACATGATCTTAATGCAGTGGAACTACTTCAGCTTTAAATAATGCACCTCAAATACAAACGTAGGCGAGGGCGTTCAGCAGTCGCTATCCAATCAACAGCCACGTGCCATTTAGCTCGCAGGTGAAGAACACAAACAACGAAAATCACCAGATAACTTCATTTAGATTAGCAAGACCTATAGACTGATACAGGACCTATAGACTGATACAGGACCTATAGACTGATACAGGACCTATAGACTGACACGGGACCTATAGACTGACACGGGACCTATAGACTGATACAGGGCCTACACAGGACCTATAGACTGATACGGGACCTATAGACTGATACGGGACCTATAGACTGATACGGGACCTATAGACTGATACGGGACCTATAGACTGATACGGGACCTATAGACTGATACAGGACCTATAGACTGATACAGGGCCTATACAGGACCTATAGACTTATACGGGACCTATAGACTGATACGGGACCTATAGACTGATACAGGACCTATAGACTGATACAGGGCCTATACAGGACCTATAGACTTATACGGGACCTATAGACTGATACGGGACCTATAGACTGATACAGGGCCTACACAGGACCTATAGACTGATACGGGACCTATAGACTGATACGGGACCTATAGACTGATACGGGACCTATAGACTGATACGGGACCTATAGACTGATACAGGGCCTATACAGGACCTATAGACTTATACGGGACCTATAGACTGATACGGGACCTATAGACTGATACAGGGCCTACACAGGACCTATAGACTGATACGGGACCTATAGACTGATACGGGACCTATAGACTGATACAGGACCTATAGACTGATACAGGACCTATACAGGACCTATAGACTTATACGGGACCTATAGACTGATACGGGACCTATAGACTGATACAGGACCTATAGACTGATACGGGACCTATAGACTGATACAGGGCCTATACAGGACCTATAGACTTATACGGGACCTATAGACTGATACGGGACCTATAGACTGATACGGGACCTATAGACTGATACGGGACCTATAGCCTGATACGGGACCTATAGCCTGATACGGGACCTATAGCCTGATACGGGACCTATAGCCTGATACGGGACCTATAGACTGATACGGGACCTATAGACTGATACGGGCCTATAGACTGATACGGGACCTATAGACTGATACGGGATCTATAGACTGATACGGGATCTATAGACTGGTACGGGACCTATAGACTGATACGGGACCTATAGACTGGTACGGGACCTATAGACTGATACGGGACCTATAGACTGATACGGGACCTATAGGCTGATACAGGACCTATAGACTGATACAGGACATATAGGCTGATACAGGACCTATAGACTGACATAGGACCTATAGATTGATACAGGACCTATAGACTGATATAGGACCTATAGACTGATATAGGACCTATACAGGACCTATAGACTGATACAGGACCTATAGATTGATACAGGACCTATAGATTGATACAGGACCTATAGACTGATATAGGACCTATACAGGACCTATAGACTGATACAGGACCTATAGACTGATACAGGACCTATACAGGACCTATAGACTGATACAGGACCTATAGACTGATATAGGACCTATACAGGACCTATAGACCGAGACAGGACCTATAGACCGATACGGGACCTATAGACCGATACATGACCTATAGACCGATACGGGACCTATAGACTGATACAGGACCAGGCCTAAATGAACTGACAACCTAAGTTATACGAGTTACAGTTCTCAAGCACGTACACACACCATCTCAACTGGCTAGTTATCCTCGTGTGTCCGCGCTATTCTCCGACATGCACTCTAACAACGCAGCCCTATTTCTGATACCGTGGGGGGGCCGCCACGGTCAAATCAACATAGAGGAAACTGTACTAATGTCGTATACCCCTGCTAGGCCCCTCAAAAGCCAGAACAGGGCCAACTAAAACACACGGGGCCTGTGTGTTTGCTGTCCTGGGTCCCAGCCTGTGGAACACTCTCCCCCTGGGAGTCAGGTCAGCAGACTCTGAGACGTCCCAAATCACAGCTGAAGACCCATCTTTTTGTGCTCGAGTCATGTACTCTATTTTGAGTTGTGATGCTTTGATTTAGTTTGTGTTTGTTGTGCTATTTCCTCCCGTTGTATTGCTTGTGTTGTAATCGTTTATCCTTTTGTAAAGCACTTGGTAATCTAGGTATTAGCTTGGATGCCCGCCGAATTCAGCTCCGCCCACAACATTTGAGGTCGGGAAGTTCGGTCTGGACTTGATCATTTGTGGAGCAACTATGCACCAACCAGAGCTGTTCGGACCAATCAAATTGTCAGGAAGGGCTTTATACGATGATGGACAGTAATGGAATCTACCGCGTCACCAAAGAGCGCTTGGGTTGAATTGAGGTGTGTAGATTCCGCCATCGCGTCTGTTATAGAAGATATCGACAGCGTATTCATTTTAAAATCCTCAACCGGCCCGTCTCAGCTCGACTCAAACCAGCCGATGGTGTCGCTGTGACTCAGCTGTTCAAGTCCGCCCGAAAGCACGGTAACGTTAGATGGTCGCGCGAGATAGCGAGTGACTGAAGAGAGAGGGATTCATCACTAGAAGTGTAACGGCAGCAAGCCTCTCACGATCACTAACCTTGTCCTATTTTCTGAACTGTGTTGCTGTGCTAACGTTTGTTGAGAAACCAAATTGAGCGTTAGGAAAAGCAACATCTCAGCGCCGGTCAGACTGATCCGACGGAGCATTAGGGCTACATCAAAGGGGAAAAAAATAAGGAGGAAGATATATTTTTAATTTATTTTTGCATTTCGAGAATAAAGTCGAAATGTCGAGATTAAAGTTGAAATGATGAGACTGAATTCAACTCCTTTATCACTTAATCACATTAGAGCGACCGTCCGCCATGCCAGCTGCCATGTAGGCAACATCAGAGATATGATGTAACCCATATCTCTGATGATGTCATGTAGGCATCATCAGAGATATGATGTAACCCATATCTCTGATGATGTCATGTAGGCATCATCAGAGATATGATGTAACCCATATCTCTGATGATGTCATGTAGGCATCATTAGAGATATGATGTAACCCATATCTCTGATGATGTCATGTAGGCATCATTAGAGATATGATGTAACCCATATCTCTGATGATGTCATGTAGGCATCATTAGAGATATGGGTTACATCATATCTCTGATGATGTCATGTAGGCATCATTAGAGATATGATGTAACCCATATCTCTGATGATGTCATGTAGGCATCATTAGAGATATGATGTAACCCATATCTCTGATGATGTCATGTAGGCATCATTAGAGATATGGGTTACATCATATCTCTGATGATGTCATGTAGGCATCATTAGAGATATGGGTTACATCATATCTATGAGCTCCACTCCTTCAGGATCAAACAAGTTGATCAGCTGTCTTATTGTGTCTTGTGATACGACATATCCTCTCTGTATTGCACGTAGGTGTAGCCATGGATACCCTTACTGCATCTGTCCATTACGAGCTCTTTCAGTCTGCAGGAATGCGGCCACCTCTTCCAAGTTGTTGTGGTGTCTCCTTCTAATTTTGGGCCCAATCTCTTCAGAGTCCTAATACTTCTCACCATGCTGTGGTTATGAAGCGCTGAAAGAGAGCGAGCTCACGCATTTTGTAGAAGACTACAGGTAAAGTTAGTAGTTTGGGGTTATTTCAAAAGTCCGACTTGATTCTTGAAATATCAAGTTTTTTATCAACATTTTGACTTTATTCTCAAAATGCAAATTGAATACATCTTCCTCCTTCTTTTTTCGCCTTGATGTGGCCCTAATGCTCCGTCGTAGACTGACTACCAGTTTGGGTGGTGTCATTTTCTTGAGTCTGTGGCCCACGGTGACGGAAACAACCAACAGAGTGAATATTTTAAAGATCAAAAGGTGAAATATCTCCGCCGTACCTGGAGTCTGCCGGGAGCCGAACGCTGCTGCTTCAGGGCCACCTGTTCATCTAACACACACACACACACACACACACACACACACACACACACACACACACACACACACACACACACACACACACACACACACACATATATACACACACACACACATATATACACACAGACACACAGACAGACACACACACACACACACACACACACACACACATATATACACACACACACACACAGACAGACAGACAGACAGACAGACAGACAGACAGACAGACACACACACACAGACACACACACAGACACACACACAGACAGACAGACACACACAGACACAGACAGACAGACAGACAGACACACACATACATACACACACACAGACAGACAGACAGACAGACAGACAGACAGACACAGACAGACACACACACACACACACATAGACAGACACAGACAGACAGACAGACAGACAGACAGACAGACAGACAGACAGACAGACAGACAGACAGACACACACATAGACAGACACACACAGACAGACACACACACACACACACACACACACACACACACACACACACACACACACACACACACACACACACACACACACACACACAGACAGACAGACAGACAGACAGACAGACAGACAGACACACACACACACACACACAGACACACACACACACATAGACACACACACACATAGACACACACACACACACACACACACACAGACAGACAGACACACAAAATTAATTCATTTTTTTATCATCAGTTGCAGGGCTGTAGTACTGGAGTCCGGACTCGAGACAGCTTTTCTATGGTCTCGGACTCGCTGGTATTTGGACTCGGACTTGTCTCGGTCTCTGCCACTGGTCTTGCCAAATATGGCTTTTGGTTAGAGATGCACCGATAGAGCGGCCGGTGACCGGGATTGGCCGGTTTCCACGTGCTCGGCCATGACCGGCGACCGGCAGGTCAGTCTGACATATGCTGATCTCATGGCGGTCAACGCTCCAATTAACTGCCAACATAAGTTCTACCAGTTACAGTTCTCAAGGACGCACGCACACACGGACGCCACAGCACGCTCTCTTCTTCCTTTCTCTCAACTTCTCCGCCGTGTGTGGCGCGTACCCGCTCGCGGCGTGTCGGCGCTATTCTCCCACATGTAGGAACCTGGTGAATTAACCTGCAACATGTCAGCTGTTTGGGGTTCTTCAGCGTGTGTGCAGAAGATAACAAGTTTGCAATATGCAACAGCTGCAAGGAAAGAGTAGGGCGTGGAGGGACCACACCAACAACCCAAATCACATTTCTTTAGTTGATATTGGACGTGAAGAGAAGGAAATGGTTCTAACATTGACCTTTAGATGTGTGTGGATGTCCCACACCAGGAGTCATTGATATAGTTCTATTTCATAGTGATCCATTATCTGTTCTAACATGTTCTATTAAAGAAAATATAGAAGATAAATATGTGTGTGTGCTGTAAAGTGGTTAGAAAACATGAAATTGAAATCGGTATCAGCTGGCCTAACTCAAAGAACATCAGAAATCTGAATCGGCCTAGAAAGTTGTAATCGGTGCATCTCTACTTTTGGTCTCGACCGAGTCAGGTGTCTTTATTACGTTTATAATAATATTGGAGGGAAAGTGAAACGCTGGCCACCTGATAACCAATCATACCTGCGTGCCCTGCTTAGTTAGCTGTTAGCAGGGCTGTTGTGACACTGTTTCTGCTTTTAGATCAACAAATAATGAATCAAATGTTCCTAAATCCTGATTGGTGCATGCAAGTATGTGACATCACCTTTGTCTCACTGAACGCCACCCACTTCAAACCGGTGGGAAGAC
>CM042319.1:1529606-1534606 GCA_023566125.1 Zingel zingel | reverse complement strand
CGCGTTAATGCTGACAGCCCTAGTTAAAAGTAATGAAAAGTGTTTAAGTGCAATATTTTTTGTTTAGCTATCAGCTACAGTGTGGAGTGTGAATTCATCCATACTTAGTTACGAGACGGGATGCCAAGATAGTAAGCAAAGGTCAAATAAATGGTTGAACAACACAGTAAGGAGATATGACCCCAGTTACCTCAAATTTGGATTCAGATGGAGCGGGACGGAGGCAGTAACGTTACAGCGTGTCTGTACTGTATTGTAAATATAGCTATTAGGAATAAACCCGCCTCCTGCGTGAACTGTCCGTAGCTGAAAAAGGGCAGGCCTATGGTACTCTATTTTAACGTGGGCCATAATAGTAGTACTTAAAGAGCCTAATATTTTCTAAAGTGGAACGCTGTGTTAAACGTTGGAGAACCTAACCTACTAATGTATCTGTAAGCTGTACTAATGCCTTCTGCGCTGCTCTCTGATGCTCCGAAACAGACGTTAGAGGCAACAGGAGCATCGCTGCACGTGACGCTAGTTAACACTCACTTGACAGCAGCTAACGTTAGCCTACCGTTAGCTAGCAGCTGGATTAAACACGGTTAAAACGCTGACAGCTCAACGGTGTAAAGTGTGACTGTATTTCACTGTAGAGGATTCTAACAGCAGAACGTTAAGCACAGTGCGTTCACTTGAAACTAATACGCCTCGTGGTACATTCAAAGTTATTGGAAAATACCCTATTACCCTATTTTTTGTGCCCATATTATGAAAAACAATCTCTTTTTCTGATATTTGGGGAGTTATTTTGTGTCTCTGGTGCTTCCACACACATACAGACTTTGATAAAAACCATCCATGCTGTTTAGAGTGAGATCTGGTTTCTGAATGTGTCCTGCCTTCAGTCTCCGGGTGAGCTGGTCAACATCTGCACGGCTTTCTACGTCACTAGCCGAGACGAGGGGGCTAGGGGGCTAACCGTTAGCATGCTAGCTCGTTCTCAATGGCAAAACACGGCTACAACACACACTAGTTCACCCTAATCTCCAAAAGAACTACTTCCATGTCCCTGTTCTGCAGGTATTCACCACAAAGTTGGAAGTGTGCCCTCGTTTAGAAGAAGTCTCCCGGCTAATCCTGCCTTGTTCTACTGAAGTTGGAGAAACAGCTAGCTAGCTCATGTAGTCCTTACCTAGCTACTGAGCATGTGGTCTTACCTAGCTACTGAGCATGTGGTCTTACCTAGCTACTGAGCATGTGATCTTACCTAGCTACTGAGCATGTGGTCTTACCTAGCTACTGAGCGTGTGATCTTACCTAGCTACTGAGCATGTGGTCTTACCTAGCTACTGAGCGTGTGATCTTACCTAGCTACTGAGCATGTGATCTTACCTAGCTACTGAGCATGTGGTCTTACCTAGCTACTGAGCATGTGATCTTACCTAGCTACTGAGCATGTGGTCTTACCTAGCTACTGAGCGTGTGATCTTACCTAGCTACTGAGCATGTGGTCTTACCTAGCTACTGAGCGTGTGATCTTACCTAGCTACTGAGCATGTGATCTTACCTAGCTACTGAGCATGTGGTCTTACCTAGCTACTGAGCATGTGGTCTTACCTAGCTACTGAGCATGTGCGACTGCCAACAAAGATGTTACAGCAGTGGAGGTCTCACTCTGGAGCTAAAACAGAGACCTGAACACAGGGTGAAAAGAGTATTGTGACCTCTAACCCTTACCACTGTTGAACTGTATTTATGGCGATATATTTCAATTGCAATGCCTTCTTAATGGGACAGCATCCAGAGGAAAGCCTGTTGATGAGGGCTCCTTACCAGCTGTCTTTATTCTGTGATCTTCCAGTTGTATCTGTTCCTTCTCCTCCGTCTTCCTCCTCCTCCTCCTCCATCCCTCCTCCTCCTCTTCCTCCTCCATTCATTGAGGAGACAGATTTTGAGTCGGTTTGATTTCCTAACAGTGAAAAAGATTGTTGTTGTACATTATAATGACAAGTAGTAGAGCTGCAATGATTGATTAATTAATCGAGCTATGTGAGTAAACTGAAGATCTTTGATTTGTGGACAAAACAAGACATTTGAGGACGTCATCTTGGGCTTTTTGGGAAACACTGATCCACATTTTAATCGATTAATTGACTATGAAAATAACTGTTAATTGCAGCTAGGGCTGGGCGACGGGGAGAAAATCAGATGTCACGATATTCTTGACCAAATACCTCGATATCGATATTGCGGCGATATTCTAGGGTTGACAATTGGTGCTTTAACAAAATATCTTCACACTTAGATTTCAGATGAATAATCATCAGTAATGTGGACATAATGTCTAAGTGGGAAAAGGCAAATAACAGAACAGCTGGTAAGATCAGAAAATGACATCACTCTACTGTAATACAGCCTTTAACACCAGGAGAAGACACTTATGTCATATCACGATATCCAAAATCTAAGACGATATCTAGTCTCATATCATGATATCAATATAATTGATATATTGCCCTAATTGCAGCCCTAAAGTCTAGAGTCCGATACAGTTAAGCCGGCGACAGACGGGCTGCGTGGCGTGAGCATGGCGTGTCAGCTGCGTGGCGTTTTCTATGTCTTTGCACACCAGAAAGGTGTCTGACTGCTGCTAGCCTCGTCCACACACACACACACACACATACACACAGTGCGTCTCACTATCTTTGTGGGGACCCGTCATTGACATAATGCATTCCCTAGCCCCTTACCCTAACCTTAACCATCACCACTAGATGCCTAACCTTAACCCTTACCCTCACCCTAACCATAACCTAATTCTAACCCTAATCCTAAAACCAAGTCTTAACCCTCAAACAGACCTTTAACCTTGTGGGCTCCAGCATTTTGGGCCCCACAAAGCTGGTCGGACCCCACAAGTATACTGGACTCCCGGTTTCTGGACCCCACGAATATAGTTAAACGAGAACACACACAGACAGAGGCACACACACACACACACACACACACACACACACACACACACACACACACACACACACACACACACACACACACACACACACACACACACACACACACACACACACACACACACACACACACACACACACACACGAATATATTCTGATCTGATTACACCAAAGACGTCGGCAGTGTTGACGGCAAAATAGGCTCCAGAATATATTTCCAGAATATATAGGTGACATATTAGAAAATCTATAATTATTTTTATTTTTAAATGACATTTATATCAAACCTCGAGACTTTCAAACATCAACATGTCATTTATTAATATGTATTTGTGTCTAAATGTATAGTAACTGACGTGTATGTGGGAGCGTATTTGTAAATGAATGCTGATGAATGAATGAAGGGTATGATCATTAAGTGAAATTAAGTGCTACAACCTGGTAAAAAGCATCTCTCCCGTCTAAGGTTAATGTATATTGTACATTGTCCCTGTTTTAAAAATAAATAAATGGAAATGTCGCGTGAAAAATAGGCGTTGGTCCTATTTCTAGCATGCACGCGTTTTCGGCTCGGCTCGAGTCGCACCTGAAACGTGCACGTCACGCAGGCAGCGTGCACGCTCTAACCTGTTACCATGAGAGCCGAAATATAAACGGACACGCCACGCAGCCAGTCTGTGGCCGGCCTTCTGTCTGTTCCTGCTGTGCTGTGTAGCCACTATCACTGCTAATGCTACCATCACTACCTCTGCCCTGGGTCTTGTGGTCGTCTGGGGGGTGTTGGCCGTTGCTGGAGGTCTGGACTGTGTGAAGGATGTGCTGTAGCTGCTCATTGGTCAGACACACCACGCTGTCCTTCAGTCCTGCGTCCCCATTGGCCAGCGTGTCTTTTAGTCCCACCTTTCCACTGGCTCGTGTCCTACCGTTCTGAGGCTGTCCTGTTTTCCCATTGGTTCTCAGGGAGCCAACAGTAGTGCTGTGTTTGTATCTGTCTGACTTCACCTTTACACACACACACACACACACACACACACACACACACACACACACACACACACACACACACACACACACACACACACACACACACACACACACGAGTGTGCTGTGAGGAGATAGAGAGTGAAGAGTGAAGCAGTGGAACTGGACCCAGCGTGGCACTTACCTTGGCCACGACTTTGACGCTGCCCCCTATGTTGAGCTCCTGTGTCTGGGATGATGTCAGAGAGGTGCTCCTCCCCCCGGTGGTGGGGGGGTTGGTGGTGAAGGAGGCGGCCGCTCCTCCTGCCTTGCTCGTGGGTTCTCTGTGCCTCCCCGCCGGCTGCCGGGCTGGACGCTCCCCTCCATGCGCCTCCTCCACACAGGACGGCTGCCTGGAGCTCAGGACGCTAGCCGCTCTGGGCCTGCAGGACAGCTGCTGGATCAAACACCAGGAAGTGTGTTGTGTTATCTCTTCCTATCAGCATCCATGTTGATAATCAACATAAACCGGTGCTCAATACTGCAATATGTGGCCAAAAGTATGAGGACACCCAGGAGCTGTTACGGCTGTGAGGAGGAGTCCTACCTTTGCTGGATTCCTCTCAACGGCTGCAGTGAAAGAAAGACGTGACAGTAAGCAGCCATGAATATTACACACACACACACACACACACACACACACACACACACACACACACACACACACACACACACACACACACACACACACACACACACACATAGAGAGAGAGACAGACAGACAGACAGACACACACAGAGAGAGAGAGACAGACAGACAGACAGACACAAACACATACACACAGAGAGACAGACAGACACACACACACACACACACATAAACACACACACACACATAAACAGACAGACACACACACACACACAAACAAACAGACAGACACACACACACACACACACACAAACAGACACACACACACACACACACACAGACAGACACAGATAGACAGACACAGATAGACACACACACACACACACACACACACACACACACACACGAAAAGGTCTCACCATGAGAGAGTAAAA
>CM042319.1:1509606-1522106 GCA_023566125.1 Zingel zingel | reverse complement strand
GCGAGACGATACGAAGCGGTGTGGAGGTTTACTTTCATTATAAGCTGATTTAAGATGAGTAGCTGACTTAGCTAGCTAGCGTGTTGTCAAGCTAAGGTCAAGAAGCTGGCCAGTCTGACAGCCAACGTTAACTCTAACTAATACTGTACCCAAGGCTCTATTAACGTGTTATGTGGCAGCTAGCCACACTGCTACCAGTTAACAGCAACCCTGGCTAGCGTTATGGGCAGGTTACCAGTAGGAGCCGGGCTGGTATTGTTATCTAGATAAACAGGAGGCTTTCTAAAAGTTGCATTAGACTGATGGCAGCTATCTCGGTGTGAATATAATTACGGTTTCAATGGCGGTTGTTGTATCTTGGAGTCAGATGGATTGCCTGGGGGGTATACGTGCAGTCTAGTGTCCCAAATTCCCCATACAGTGTCCTATATGATCAGTCTAGTGTCCCAAATTCCCCATACAGTGTCCTACGTGCAGTCTAGTGTCCCATATTTCCCATACAATGTCCTACGTGCAATGTAGTGTCCCATATTTCCCATACAATGTCCTACGTGCAATGTAGTGTCCCATATTTCCCATACAATGTCCTACTTGCAGTTTAGTGTCCCAAATTACAGATCCAGTGTCCTACGTGCAGTTTAGTGTCCCAAATTCCCCAAACGATGTCCTACGATCAGTCTAATGTCCCAAATTCCCCATACGATGTCCTACGTGCAGTCTAGTGTCCCAAATTCCCCAAACGATGTCCTACGTGCAGTCTAGTGTCCCAAATTCCCCATACGCTGTCCTACGTGCAGTCTAGTGTCCCAAATTCCCCAAACGATGTCCTACGTGCAGTCTAGTGTCCCAAATTCCCCATACGCTGTCCTACGTGCAGTCTAGTGTCCCCAATTCCCCAAACGATGTCCTACGTGCAGTCTAGTGTCCCCAATTCCCCAAACGATGTCCTACGTGCAGTCTAGTGTCCCAAATTCCCCATACAATGTCCTACGTGCGGTCTAGTGTCCCAAATTCCCCATACGATGTCCTACGTGCGGTCTAGTGTCCCAAATTCCCCAAACGATGTCCTACGTGCAATCTAGTGTCCCAAATTCCCCAAACGATGTCCTACGTGCAGTCTAGTGTCCCAAATTCCCCAAACGATGTCCTACGTGCAGTCTAGTGTCCCAAATTCCCCATACGATGTCCTACGTGCAGTCTAGTGTCCCAAATTCCCCAAACGATGTCCTACGTGCAGTCTAGTGTCCCAAATTCCCCAAACGATGTCCTACGTGCAGTCTAGTGTCCCAAATTCCCCATACGATGTCCTACGTGCAGTCTAGTGTCCCAAATTCCCCAAACGATGTCCTACGATCAGTCTAGTGTCCCAAATTCCCCATACGATGTCCTACGTGCAGTCTAGTGTCCCAAATTCCCCATACGATGTCCTACGTGCAGTCTAGTGTCCCAAATTCCACAAACGATGTCCTACGTGCAGTCTAGTGTCCCAAATTCCCCAAACGATGTCCTACGTGCAGTCTAGTGTCTCAAATTCCCCAAACGATGTCCTACGTGCAGTCTAGTGTCTCAAATTCCCCAAACGATGTCCTACGTGCAGTCTAGTGTCTCAAATTCCCCAAACGATGTCCTACGTGCAGTCTAGTGTCCCAAATTCCCCAAACGATGTCCTACGATCAGTCTAGTGTCCCAAATTCCCCAAACGATGTCCTACGATCAGTCTAGTGTCCCAAATTCCCCATACGATGTCCTACGTGCAGTCTAGTGTCCCAAATTCCCCATACGATGTCCTACGTGCAGTCTAGTGTCCCAAATTCCCCAAACGATGTCCTACGTGCAGTCTAGTGTCTCAAATTCCCCAAACGATGTCCTACGTGCAGTCTAGTGTCTCAAATTCCCCAAACGATGTCCTACGTGCAGTCTAGTGTCTCAAATTCCCCAAACAATGTCCTACGTGCAGTCTAGTGTCCCAAATTCCCCAAACGATGTCCTACGATCAGTCTAGTGTCCCAAATTCCCCAAACGATGTCCTACGATCAGTCTAGTGTCCCAAATTCCCCATACGATGTCCTACGTGCAGTCTAGTGTCCCAAATTCCCCATACGATGTCCTACGTGCAGTCTAGTGTCCCAAATTCCCCAAACGATGTCCTACGTGCAGTCTAGTGTCCCAAATTCCCCAAACGATGTCCTACGTGCAATCTAGTGTCCCAAATTCCCCAAACAATGTCCTACGTGCAGTCTAGTGTCCCAAATTCCCCATACGATGTCCTACGTGCGGTCTAGTGTCCCAAATTCCTATACTATATAAGTGAATTGCATGAAAAGTGAGTAATGTTATGCCTCTAGGTGGACTGGGGTCAGGGTGCAACATAGGGTACAATCACACAAAATCATTCAACCAAATGTGAGATTTAGTAAAGTCCACAAAGTCCTCGCAACACAAGGAATAAAGATGACTCTAGTGTGCAGTCTGTTATCAAAAAGCCGACCTTTAATTGAGTTAGTAGTACGTTAGTAACCTGTACAGGTAAACATTCTTTACAGCCAAATGGCGAAACTAAAATACAGCTCAAACATAAAATAGAAAACATTTCTTTGGTTCTTAGATCTTTTCGCTGCTTATCCATGCTGTACTTTGACGACTGGTCATGTTAGTGTATTATATTAGTGTAGAATATAAACTCAATCATCATGTTCCTCCTCTTCCTCATCTTCACTGAATACACTTTGAATTCTGATTTAAGAATCTTTATCGGACGGACCTTCCCTTTGCCTTTTGAATGCTTGAGTGCAGTCAGCACCAGTGAAGGCATGCGAGGCCAGAAGAGAGCTGAAATGTGTTCCTGTGAATGATCTCCAGCCAGCTGGTTGCTGTTGATTAGTCTATCTCCCATGTCAAAGATGATGTTGAGAGATGATGACTTGGCATAATACAGGAGGATGAAGAAAATAGTGTATTTTGAGAGTATTTTGCTCTGACTCTAACTGTTCGGATGTGAGGCATTTTCATTTAATTTCATTTAATTTCATTTAATTTCATTTAATTTCTTTATCTCGAACCATCAACAATGTTCCAAGACATTAAAAAACATAAAATAAGACACAAACGATCAGAATCTAACAACAAAAAACAAAAAATATAAAAGATTAGTTCGAGAAGGAGCAGGCGGAAGCAAATAGCTTATTTGGTCCTGCCCCTTATTTCACAAAATCATATTATACAAAGTAAATAGATATGCAAATACTACGGGTGGGGGGAATTGATTGATATAGCATATAATCGCAATATTTTCCGTGGCAATACTGTATTGATACACAGACGCCAAGTATGGATCTATTATTATATATGTGATGGTCAGTTCGTCTGCTTGATAATCCCATTTTGCAGCAATAATATTGAAGGAACGGAGAAATATATCTTTTTAGATCAAACAGATATTGACAAAGTTTCTTTTTAGGGACATATGTTGACATTGGGGAAAAAGGTCATAATTGCAATATATCGCAGAATATTGCAATATGTTTAAAAGTTTATAAGTATCGTGATGATATCGTACCGTGGGGCCTCTGGTGATTCCCAGCCTTAGCAAATACAGCATACAATCTCTCGGTCATATAATAACTTACAACAATACAATAATATACAACAATACCTTTTTAAATACAAATTCCAACCCTATGTTTCAGTTTGTTCTTTTCTGTATTGGTCAAGTAATGATGTCTTTCAGTTTGGATATACTGCATGTAAATGATCACCCTCACATCTGTTTCTTCATGTTTTGGGTAGAAGATATTTGGACATAACTCCAGCGTTGCATTCAATCTTGAAAGCAGTGACTGACTGGGATCAAAAAACGGCCCTGGCGACACACGGCCCTATTTTTGTCAACAACCTAGCTTGGAAATTAGTACCTCTGCCTTTCGAGTTAATCTTTCCACGCACCTTGCGGCTGCATGCGTACAATAACGTTATCAGTAGTGGCCCATAGAGGTCCATAGGGGTCCATAGGGGTCCATAGGGGTCCATAGAGGTCCATAGGGGTCCATAGAGGCCCATAGGGGTCCATAGAGGTCCATAGGGGTCCATAGGGGTCCATAGAGGTCCATAGGGGTGTGGCCCTTCTGGCATTTGCCCAAATTCCAGATGGCCAGTCCGTCACTGCTTGAAAATGGGGCTGGGCGATATAGAGAAAATCAAATATCACGATTAGGGCTGAAACGATTCCTCGAATAATTTGATTACAAAATATCCTGGATGCAAAATGCCTTGCCTGGAAGCTCGGTTACATCAGTGTTACTAACGTTGTATCGCTGACGGACGGCGTTCCCGCTACCGTCGCTCACCAGACGGCTCCGTCTGGTGCTGGAGACACATGCCAGAGGTAACTAGTGAGGGCTGAGAGGAGAGACCGGCTGGAGGAGACCACAGGAAGGGTCCAAAGGTTGGAGTCAGTTCAGACACATGCCAGAGGTAACTAGTGAGGGCTGAGAGGAGAGACCGGCTGGAGGAGACCACAGGAAGGGTCCAAAGGTTGGAGTCAGTTCAGACACATGCCAGAGGTAACTAGTGAGGGCTGAGAGGAGAGACCGGCTGGAGGAGACCACAGGAAGGGTCCAAAGGTTGGAGTCAGTTCAGACACATGCCAGAGGTAACTAGTGAGGGCTGAGAGGAGAGACCGGCTGGAGGAGACCACAGGAAGGGTCCAAAGGTTGGAGTCAGTTCAGACACATGCCAGAGGTAACTAGTGAGGGCTGAGAGGAGAGACCGGCTGGAGGAGACCACAGGAAGGGTCCAAAGGTTGGAGTCAGTTCAGACACATGCCAGAGGTAACTAGTGAGGGCTGAGAGAAGAGACCGGCTGGAGGAGACCACAGGAAGGGTCCAAAGGTTGGAGTCAGTTCAGACACATGCCAGAGGTAACTAGTGATTGGCTGAGAGGAGAGACCGGCTGGAGGAGACCACAGGAAGGGTCCAAAGGTTGGAGTCAGTTCAGACACATGCCAGAGGTAACTAGTGATTGGCTGAGAGGAGAGACCGGCTGGAGGAGACCACAGGAAGGGTCCAAAGGTTGGAGTCAGTTCAGACACATGCCAGAGGTAACTAGTGATTGGCTGAGAGGAGAGACCGGCTGGAGGAGACCACAGGAAGGGTCCAAAGGTTGGAGTCAGTTCAGACACATGCCAGAGGTCTCTCATAGTTGAAATGGACCTATGATGAAGATTACAGGCCTCTCTCATCTTTTTAAGTGGGAGAACTTGCTCAATTGGTGGCGGACTAAATACTTTTGCCCCACTGTATATCCAGATGGATAGAAGAGTTTTGAGGATTTGAAAAAGAAAAAAGGCACAAACTAATTTATCATGTATTAATTGTAAAGTTTCCATACTGATTATAGTTATTAAAGCTTCAGTGAGTAACGTGTTTAGTTGTTCATCATCATAATCTGTGTTGCCCGTTCACCAACGTGTCCTTTTTCATGAATATTTACCTCCACCATCAATTCAGAGTCTTCCTATTGGTTGGAATTTAACATTTGCATGAACTGGAGTAGACGCTCCATATTCATGCTCCATCTAGAAATACGTTAGCTGGTAAGAGACACACAGGACATACTGCTCTGTGTGTGTGTGTGTGTGTGTGTGTAAGGGACATACAGGACATACTGCACTGTGTGTGTGTGTGTGTAAGGGACATACAGGACATACTGGGGGGGGTGTGTGTGTGTGTGTGTGTGTGTGTGTGTGTGTGTGTGTGTGTGTGTGTAAGGGACATACAGGACATACTGCTGTGTGTGTGTGTGTAAGGGACATACAGGACATACTGCTCAGTGTGTGTGTGTGTAAGGGACATACAGGACATACTGGTGTGTGTGTGTGTGTGTGTGTGTGTGTGTGTGTGTGTGTGTGTGTGTGTGTGTGTGTGTGTGTGTGTGTGTGTGTGTGTGTGTGTGTGTGTGTGTGTGTGTGTGTAAGGGACATACAGGACATACTGCTGTGTGTGTGTGTGTGTGTGTGTGTGTGTAAGGGACATACAGGACATACTGCTCAGTGTGTGTGTGTGTAAGGGACATACAGGACATACTGCTGTGTGTGTGTGTGTGTGTGTGTGTGTGTGTGTGTAAGGGACATACAGGACATACTGCTGTGTGTGTGTGTGTGTGTGTTTAGCTGCTGCTAATGCTGCTAACGGGTATCGTAGCTTCCCGGCCCCGGCCAGTTAGAAGAAGGAAACTTGGAGGACCACACGTATTCAAAATCCAAATTTCAGGAACAGGAGTCTTCTTGAAAAGAGCAAGAGACCGGCTTTTTGAAGCGTGAAGGCTACCGTAGCTGTAATACGTACTTTGAACTGCGTGGAGCCAACGCTAAATGGGACAAATTCCCAAACATTGGACCTTTTAAGACACCTATAATTCTATAGAAATTTCTAGTGATTACAATCCCAAACTTTTGAGTATGGAGATCAGGACACATGCCTTTGACATCCACTGATGTTGAGAGAAACCAGGCAGACAGAAAGGAACTCTGTCAGCATATGTCAGACTGACCTGCCGGTCGCCGGTCATGACCGAGCACGTGAAGACCGGCCAATTCCGGTCACCAGCCGCTCTATCGGTGCATCTCTAACGCCTTCTGATTCAACAAGTCAAATCGGCCCAAATGAAGGCCGACGGCTCCTCCGACGGACGACGGCACGGAGCACACCGACCAGACTCGAGTCACCGACCTCTCCAGACTGTCAGACGGCCGGTTATCGTGTCGGTGTGTCAGCGCCTTATAATCATCCCAACAAAGTGGAGATGGAGAATAACCCTTTTCTTCCTGCGGTGTCTTTTGCAGAATGTAAACAACCCTCAGCCAGGCTTGGCGTCTGTACCTAAAAGATCCGCCAAGACTGTCGCCAAACTATAAATACAAATGAATGGGTGACAAAGTTTCGACTGCTTGCTGAAGTATAATTTAGACTTTAGTCTATAATTTGATAATTGAGCGCTTCCACTCAAAACAGATTGAGTGGTGGCCGGGTTGGCCCAGTGGGCAGAGCAGGCGCACGTGTACTGACAGGCTTATGCCTCGACGCAGAGGTTGCTGTTCTCATTAGGGCTGTGTGTTGGCAAGAATCTGGCGATACGATACGTATCACGATACATGGGTCACGATTCAATATGTTGCAGTATATTTCCATACTGTGCATAAGGTGATATATTGGGATTTTTTAAAAGTATCATTTTAGAAAAACTAATATTTAAAAAAAGACATTCTGTGCATGAAAGTCAAAGAAGTTTACTTTAGGTCAACAATTCAGTACACAGAAAATCTGTAAGGCACTGCTAGGCCCTGCTAGGTACTGTTAGGCCCTGCTAGGTACTGTTAGGCACTGCTAGGTACTGTTAGGCACTGCTAGGTACTGTTAGGCACTGCTAGGTACTGTTAGGCACTGCTAGGTACTGTTAGGCACTGCTAGGTACTGTTAGGCACTGCTAGGCACTGTTAGACACTACTAGGCACTGCTAGGCACTGTTAGGCACTGTTAGACACTGCTAGGCCCTGTTAGGAGAGGACACTAGTGGTGTCTCAGCGTAGCCATCTAGCGGTAGGGGGTTTAAACACAACATAAACGTCTTACAGAAATATTTTTGCACATAAACTAAAAAAAAAAAATCAAAAAATAATCTCTATTGAGTTTTTGAAAATTGATATAGTATTGCTAGATAAAATATTGCGATACTCAAGTGTATCGATGTTTTCTTACACCCCTAGTTGTTATTGAAGAACTCAGATGAGTATTACTAAACATGACCGGTCGTCACTGTGTGTGTGTGTGTGTGTGTGTGTGTGTGTGTGTGTGTGTGTGTGTGTGTGTGTGTGTGTGTGTGTGTGTGTCACACAGATGACAGGTCATTCCACTGTGAAGTAAGGACAGGCAGCAAGCAGCCTTCTCTCATTTAAATAAAGGAAAGCCACTCTGTGCGTGTTTGAAAAGTGAATAATGTATTCACACACATCAGTCACACAGCGTCTGATGTGACTCATGAGTTGACTGACGTGTTGTGAGTTTGGGGTTGCCGCGGTAACGCCACAGTCTTAGGTTAGTGGTGAGAAAGCAGCCCAGATGGCAGACACGTGTGTGGTCTTACTGGTTGTTTTGACTGATCCCATGTCTCACTCAGACCATTGTTGATAGGACGGATTGTTCTTCAGACGGGGTGTGTGTGTGTGTGTGTGTGTGTGTGTGTGTGTGTGTGTGTGTGTGTGTGTGTGTGTGTGTGTGTGTGTGTGTGTGTGTGTGTGTGTGTGTGTGTGTGTGTGTGTGTGTCTGTGTCTGTGTCTGTGTGTGTGTGTGTGTGTCTCTCTGTGTGTGTGTCTGTGTGTGTGTGTGTCTCTCTGTGTCTCTGTGTGTGTGTGTGTGTGTGTGTGTGTGTCTCTGTGTGTGTGTGTGTCTCTCTGTGTGTGTGTGTGTGTGTGTGTGTGTGTGTGTGTGTGTGTGTCTCTCTGTGTCTCTGTGTGTGTGTGTGTGTCTGTGTGTGTGTGTGTGTGTGTGTGTGTGTGTGTGTGTGTCTCTCTCTCTGTGTGTGTGTGTGTGTGTGTGTGTGTGTCTCAGCAGCTGTTGCGTTGTGTCAGGGGACATGGGCAGCAGCTGTGTGTGTGTGTGTGTGTGTGTGTGTGTGTGTGTCTCTCTGTGTCTCTGTGTGTGTGTGTGTGTGTGTGTGTGTGTGTCTCTCTCTCTGTGTGTGTGTGTGTGTGTGTGTGTGTGTGTCTCAGCAGCTGTTGCGTTGTGTCAGGGGACATGGGCAGCAGCTGTGTGTGTTTTCGTGTTTGTCCCAGTTGTAGTTTGTGATTTTGAGACTTGACAGATGTTCTTGGGGTTCCTGTCCCGCGGGGCTGCATGATCCAGAGAAAGAGAAGACGCCATATCTCTTTTCCTGCGTCACTTTCTCTGTTATTTCTCTGCATCCCCGTGTCGATTATGATCTCACACTTTGTTGAATTGCTTCATCTGTCGTTCATTCTCCTCCTTTTCCTTCATTAATTCTTCCTGGTCAGTTGGTCGATATGCTCCTGTGTGACTACATTGTCATTAGAGATGCACCGATTACATCTTTCTAGGCCGATTCCGATGTTCTTTGCGTTAGGCCAGCTGATACCGATTTCATGTTTTCTAACCACTTTACAGCACACACATATTTATTTTCTATCTTTTCTTTAATAGAACATGTTAGAACAGATAATGGATCACTATGAAATAGAACTATATCAATGACTCCTGGTGTGGGACATTCACACACATCTAAAGGTCAATGTTAGAACCATTTCCTTCTCTTCACGTCCAATATCAACTAAAGAAATGTGATTTGGGTTGTTGGTGTGGTCCCTCCACGCCCTACTCTTTCCTTGCAGCTGTTGCATATTGCAAACTTGTTATCTTCTGCACACACGCTGAAGAACCCCAAACAGCTGACATGTTGCAGGTTAATTCACCAGGTTCCTACATGTGGGAGAATAGCGCCGACACGCCATCACACCGCGAGCGGGTACGCCACACACGGCGGAGAAGTTGAGAGAAAGGAAGAAGAGAGCGTGCTGTGGCGTCCGTGTGTGCGTGCGTCCTTGAGAACTGTAACTGGTAGAACTTATGTTGGCAGTTAATTGGAGCGTTGACCGGCATGAGATCAGATCTTCATCAGATTCTGAGAGCCGCCGAGCCGACCGCTCCTCAGGTGGAGCGCTGCAGGTCACGTCACGTGTAGAAATGTCAGGTGGGAGAGATGAGGAAGATGAGGAAGGCTGTAGAGATGTCAGGTGGAGAGATGAGGAAGATGAGGAAGACTGTAGAGATGTCAGGTGGGAGAGATGAGGAAGATGAGGAAGGCTGTAGAGATGTCAGGTGGGTCAGATGATGAAGATGAGGAAGACTGTAGAGCTGGAGGATGCTCCAGCGTGGTATATAGTCTGGTGTGTGGGAACATTTAGGATTTCCTGTTACCTATGACGACAGCAGAAATCAACCATAGATAGAGCTGCAGCTGTGTGCATGTGTTGTGCAACATGCATTCAGTCTGCTAATGTTAGCTATTATAATATGCTGAAGTATATTTCAGGAGTGTTAAAGATTAAAAGAAAAAATAACAAGAACCGTACAGAACCGAAACCGTGATAGGAAGCGAGCCGTGGGTTTCGTGAACCGTACCGCCGCTACACGCCAGAGCGGAGAAGCACAAGTTAGCCGCAGAATGCCTCCAGCAGCCTCGGCCACTTAGCCCGTTTTGTGCCTCACTCCTGCCGTCCCTGCCGTCGTCCTTCTCAATATCATCGCAGCTCCGTCAAACGACCTTCGGGCTACTTTTGGATCGACTGACACAAAGCTGAGGTGCTTTGGATACTGCACACGGTGACCAATATTGGTAATGCATCGTGTAGGTCTTACATTTCAATCTTTAGAGTCTTAAAATGTCTTAAAGGTCTTACATTTGACTTACTTTAGAAAGGACCTCTCCTTTAAACTGGTCTACTAGGCTGACAACATCTCCTGCAAATGATAAATGTGCTGCAAATTCTCAGTAACCCCTAAAATTCGACACTAATGCAACTCCCTGCCAAACTACGCACTCCTACTCTATGAGATCCCTGGAAGTCCTTAATTGGCTCTATCTCTGACTTACTGAAGGACAGGAGACTTCCCACACACACACACACACACACACACACACACACACACACACACACACACACACACACACACACACACACACACACACACACTCGGTCAGTCAGTCAGAAATAGCAGCTTAATCAGTCTGTCGGTGTCATAGAGCCGTAGTGAGCCCACAGCTTTGTCCCAGTGATGGCTGATGATGTAAGATACGCTCACACAGATCCTCTAAGCTGATTGGCTGGCTGCTCATGTTATTCATCACACCTGGCAGGGACACGATTAGAGATTGGGTTGTTTGTGCAAACTCCTGAGTTGCCTCTTATGGTTTCAAACAGACAGACAGACAACGGTGGCGTACTCCACTTCGATGCACAGCAGAAACCAGTCCCTCCAGAAAAACGTGATTATGCCATCCCATAATTCAATGCATAATCAGCCAAAGTCCGCATATTTATGCGGGGGGGGATAATCAAGGATTTTAGCCCAAAACAATCACAAAAAGGTTGCATGAAAGTGTTTTGATGCAACAAACTGCAAAAAGATCACGTTAAGGAACAGAAAGAAAAGAATATGAAGGCTCCAAAGTAGAGGGTGACAATTTTTCGGGAGTCCCGCGGGTCACGTGATTCCCGCGGGAGTCAATTTCACTGTCGGTAACGTGTTCGGGACGGATAGAGCGTAGAAATCAACGGGAGCGGGACGGAGCCGGAGGTTAAATTAAGAAATGATGCTGCAATGCGGTGAGTGCGCCCAAAGATTGCGAGGCATTTGGTTTTAAAAAAGAGACCGAACGAAACGGGAGCGGGACGGGATTCGGGAGTCTTTCTCTCGGGATTTTGCAGTACAGGATTATTTTTGAGGGGGGCAGTCCCGTGATCGGGATGTGACGGGAGGGATGGGAGCGACAACTGATTCCCGTGTCACCCTCTACTCCACAGGTGATGTAGTAGTTGGTCCCATTTATCTGGAAGGACTGAGAAATGGTGCGAGGGAGGCCACTGAGCTCAAATTATTTCTAACGTCAAGTCATCTGGAAAAGTTGTGCTCACACTGGCGGGAGGGGGCCGAGGGGGAGCGTGTGCAGGAGGTGTCTGGTTCTTGGCAGACATTTTTGCGGTCCGGTTGCCAAAACTGCATGGCTGACTGATCTGTCCAACATCAAATCCACACACAATCACATATTTACTAGGGCTGCAACTAACAATTATTTTCATTGTCGATTAATCTGTCGATTATTTGGTTGTTTGATATATAAAAATGTCAAAACATGGTGAAAAATGTGGATCAGTGTAGTCCAAGAAGGGGTCCCGGATTTCAAAAAAGCGAAAAGACATGTCTCTGAGCCAGAAACATTTAAAACTTTGGCCCCTATACAAATGCTTTTTATTAGTGGTTATCAAATAACATATAAACGCATCATGGACAGGGGTTGTCGGCAGCTCTCTTAGCTGCTATGCAAGCAAGAAAAATGATCCACTTTAAGAGACAAACTTTGCAAAACATTGTAGTTATTTTCATAATTTCATCCCAGTGTTTCCTCTATGTTGATATTATATGACACACAGCTGTATACTACTATCCCTGTATGGATGACATGATGTATAACAGCTGTATACTACTATCCCTGTATGGATGATATGATGTATAACAGCTGTATACTACTATCCCTGTATGATGATATGATGTACAACAGCTGTATACTACTATCCCTGTATGATGACATGATGTATAACAGCTGTATACTACTATCCCTGTATGATGACATGATGTATAACAGCTGTATACTACTATCCCTGTATGATGATATGATGTATAACAGCTGTATACTACTATCCCTGTATGATGATA
>CM042319.1:1484606-1494606 GCA_023566125.1 Zingel zingel | reverse complement strand
TCCTCCCAGCTGGACGTGCCTGGAACACCTCCCTAGGGAGGCGCCCAGGGGGCATCCTTACCAGATGCTCGAACCACCTCAACTGGCTCCTTTCAATGCAAACGAGACCAATTCATAACATTGTGCATTCATTCTTCTACCCCCCAGAGTGGCACAAGCTGTCCATTTTGACTTTTTGGATCACATGCTCACTAGTTGGAACTCTCTACCAATCACAACATAAGGGCTGCTCGATTATGGAAGATAATGGAGCATATTATCACGATTATTTCGGTCAATATTGAAATCACAATAATTTATCACGATTTCTCGTTGACTTCTGGAAAGATGTCGCAATTATTGAACTTAAAACAACAGTGGAAAAAGTTCAGTAACTCAACAGTAAATAAAACCCACACTACTGTGAACTCTGCCTTTACACCTTTCCTATTTAACCTTCATTATTTCATTCAGAACGTGAAAAAATTAGACTTTAATTTGACTTTAGTTTAACGTAATGAGCTAAATAATTGTTTTTCTCGATTATTCTGTTTTTGTGATCATTGGGAGCCGAAATCATAATCACGATTACATTTCGGTTAATTGCACAGCCCTACACAACATATGTGTTACAACTGACTCAGGTCGGTGGAATCTGTCTGTGGTAGCTGGAATGGTTAGTTAGTTAGTTAGTTAGTTAGTTAGTTAGTTAGTTAGTTAGTTAGTTAGTTAGTTAGCCTAGAAATGTAGACCACCCTAGCAGCAGCAAATGTAATGTGCAGCCAGGGTCGTCTAGCAACTCTCTGTTTGCTTGCGAGTTGGAAAAACCAAACTCTAGCCGGGCCAATCACATGGTGTATAGAGTAGGTGGGCGGGGCTTATGGCTGCTGCTGCTGGTGAACAGCGGTCTTTGGAATCGGCTTTGGCCGCGACTCTGGAAGACTTGGAGTTCAGCTTTTCTTTGAGAAAAGAACAAAGAACGGCACTGAAGTCATTCTTAAAAAAGGAAGATGTGTTCAGAGTTTAAAGTTGAATCTATCAGCTAGCGCTGCTCTGATTGGTTGGAGAGCTATCCTATTGCGTGCAGAGGGAATTTGAAAGACAACCGTTTATCCCGCCCCTCGGATTGAGCCCAGCCAATGGGGAGTTCCCAGACCAACATCTGGATGTGGGTCAGACCCAGACCCAACATCTGGATGTGGGGCTGGCTCATCAGGCTGATATTAGTGCTTCTACATCGTGAACAAACGTTCTCAGCCGCGGGCTCTTGTCCTGAGTAGGGCTGAACGATTTGGGGGAAAAATCGAATTGCTATTTTCCTGCCAGATATTGCAATTTATTTTGATTTATTTACGATTCAATTATTTTTTTTGTGCTACATATTGCACCTTTTACCATCCACTGAAAACAGGACATGTCTGTAAACAGTCTGTGATATGTTGCGTTATTCCAGCAATTATGAAAAAACAGTAAATATAATAATCAAAAGAGGAATAAAAAAGATTAAATCAAATGTGACACCGGACATTCAACTAAATATTTCACATTTGATTAATCACGATACTGATGCTCAGCGTCAGCTACTGTCTCGCAGTCTCAACACAAGATTACAGAGGATTTTACTGTGGGTAGATCCATCGAATCTGACTTCAGATCCACACACAGATCAGCACACGGGCAAATACATATTAACACCCTGTTCCAAGTCTACAAATATGTAATCAACGGAAGATGAAGACAAGTTCAAAGAGCTTTAATTAATTTAAAATGTATTTTCATTCGTCAGGATTAGAAATGCTTTGATTTAAAGTGAAAAACGTGTGAACACCATCTTGCTTACTGCTAGACGGAATCGTTTTGACTGAAATGGATAGAGAGACCGCCCAGACTTGTTGCTTTCAGAAGAGCCCAGGTATCTTTTAGGGATTTGGGCTACCACATAATTCAAACACTGCTCTAAATGATCTCTACTCCTCTGTGCTCGGTGGCGGATGCAACGGCAGACGGAAAAAGAACAGAAGAGACCGAAGAGAGAGACGTAAAGTGGGTTAGCTGCTCTGTTTTTCATCACCGTAATGTAGCTGTTTCCACATGCGTCTGCTGTAGTAACGGGCCCAAACACACTCGGACACACACACACACACCTTATCCTTATGTACGTGACCTATTTATAATTTTAGCAAACTACCAGCAGGCCCATGGGCCCATCTGTGGCCCATGGGCCTGCTGGTCTTACAGGGAGGTGTGTTCAGGTGCATTCTGGGCGTGCTGGTCTTACAGGGAGGTGTGTTCAGGTGCATTCTGGGCGTGCTGGTCTTACAGGGAGGTGTGTTCAGGTGCATTCTGGGCGTGCTGGTCTTACAGGGAGGTGTGTTCAGGTGCATTCTGGGCGTGCTGGTCTTACAGGGAGGTGTGTTCAGGTGCATTCTGGGCGTGCTGGTCTTACAGGGAGGTGTGTTCAGGTGCATTCTGGGCGTGCTGGTCTTACAGGGAGGTGTGTTCAGGTGCAGTCCGGGCGTGCTGGTCTTATGGGAAGGTGTGTTCAGGTGCACTCTGGGCGTGCTGGTCTTACAGGGAGGTGTGTTCAGGTGCATTCTGGGCGTGCTGGTCTTACAGGGAGGTGTGTTCAGGTGCACTCTGGGCGTGCTGGTCTTACAGGGAGGTGTGTTCAGGTGCATTCTGGGCGTGCTGGTCTTACAGGGAGGTGTGTTCAGGTGCATTCTGGGCGTGCTGGTCTTACAGGGAGGTGTGTTCAGGTGCATTCTGGGCGTGCTGGTCTTACAGGGAGGTGTGTTCAGGTGCATTCTGGGCGTGCTGGTCTTACAGGGAGGTGTGTTCAGGTGCACTCTGGACGTGCTGGACTTACAGGGAGGTGTGTTCAGGTGCATTCTGGGCGTGCTGGTCTTACAGGGAGGTGTGTTCAGGTGCATTCTGGGCGTACTGGTCTCACAGGGAGGTGTGTTCAGGTGCACTCTGGGCGTGCTGGTCTCACAGGGAGGTGTGTTCAGGTGCATTCTGGGCGTGCGGGTCTTACAGGGAGTTGTGTTCAGGTGCATTCTGGGCACCTGAACACCTAGCCATACGCCCAGGTGCATTCTGGGCGTATGGCTATCTTGAGGCAGCAGGAAGTGATCGCACCATTGACCAACAAAAACCTGGTCTAAAGTCAATAACGCAGCATTTCATTGTTATTTTAACAGAGCATTAGTAAAATGCTCCTAGGCTCGTGCACAGAGCGCGTGCACACACACACACACACACACACACACACACACACACACACACACACACACACACACACACACACACACGGACGCACAGCAACACACACACACACACACACACACACAGAAGATTACTAATAAAAATATTACGGTGCTAATCCTCCATCATAACAGCAATGCTCCAATGTCCAAACGCGCCTGGCTTTTAAAGGGAATGGGAGATGATCTCTGATTGGTTGATTGCATGTTACGCCCAGAACACACCTCTGATTAATGAAGACACTAAGTCCAACCCTTTAGAACCATGATCCGGCACACGAACCCTTTTTACCGCTTCACGCCGTGACCTCAGATCGTTAGAACAGGGCCCTGGGAGTCCTTTTGATGGTGGATGGAGCAGGTGAAGTCTGGCTTACCGGATGTACAGTGCTGTTAGCCGTTCTCCTCCTCTTCCGCTAACAGCTAAACTAAGAAGAAGTGACGTCTGAAGTCGAACAAATGAAATCAAAAGTAGATTTCTTCCTAGGCCCATGGCGATTCATCAGTGAATGAAGAAACCAAAATGTTCATTTATATTAAAGGGGAACTATTATATAGCATTTTCAGGTTCATACTTGTATAAACAACTCTAATGTTCCAAAAAATACTTCTCATACCGTCATACCGTCTCATACTGCCCGTGGCAGCTGCACCTGTATGAGACGCTTTGCTGGAGCGCCTGTCTCTTTAAGACCTCCTCCCGAACAGGCCCACTCTGCTCTGATTGGCCAGCGTGTTTCCTGGAATCTCCGCTGTGCTCCGGTTTTGTTTCAGCTATATAGCAGGACTTTGTACCGTGAAAATCACCGTTAAAGGCTTCTAAACCAAATACGACACAACCGGAAATCTGAACGTTTAAGCTCACGGCATTTGTCTGAAATACGTTTACCTCATTATTTGGCATTATTTGGTTATTTTTTGGGCTTTTCCGCCTTTATTTTGACAGGACAGCTAGGTGAGAAAGGGGAGAGAGAGGGGGGGGAAGACATGCAGGAAGTCATCACAGGTCGGACTCCAACCCTGGACCTCTGCGTCGAGGCATAAGCCTCTATGTTAACGTGTGCCTGCTCTACCCACTGAGCCAACCCGGCCACACGCACTTTATAACTTAGAATACATCCCACCTTCCTCTCGCACACGGAGGTACTTTACATGAGAGCTGGTGGTATAAACCCACTACAGTGAGCTGCAGTTGTCTCTATTCCCACCAGTCAGACCACCAGGTGTTTTGGGCCCCAGTGCCATGGCAACAGTGGTCCATAAGGAGTCTATATTTAGCCCTGGACCTCTGCCCACTACCATTGTCCTGCTGATTAAATAAGAGCAGACAGACAGACAGACAGACAGCTGCCCAGGGATGACTTTCTGAACCTGTCAAGGTCGTTTTGTCCAGAAGGTGTTTGACATTATTTCAATCAGGAGAGACTTCATTACCAAATATGAACATATTTATTGTATCAACCAACACAAAATGGGAATTGTATAATCTCTGGAGATTGAACTCCATCAAAACCATAGGCTATGTCATGAAGGGTAGATGAACCCAAACGTATCCCCCGATGGAGTCCAGACACCGGTGGTGGTGGTGGTGGTGGTGGAAGTGCACAGGAACCAATCGAGAGCCAAGCGCTGACGATAGCCGAGGAGAAGTCATTTAGACGATGGATTATATTTCTGTGTCTTCGGATTGTAATAAATGTGTTTCTAAACTTCCTGTCGTTATTTTGCTCCGTCCTGTCAGGTGTGGTGATGGTTTGTTTTGAAAGCGACTCTGACGGCTACATCAACCTGGTGGCCTACCCCTACGTGGAGAGCAACACAGAGGGAGGGACGGCGGAGCACGAGGAGCGTGACCTCCCAGAGAGGGAGCAGCCGAGGAGGAAACACTCCCGGCGCAGCCTCCATCGCTCGTCCTCGGCCTCTGAACACAAGGAGGAGCGGCCCGACAGGAGGGAGGCACACGACACAGACCCCTCTGATAGGTAAGGTCCCATTCAAGGAAAAGATAACAACATAAACCAGTGGTCAAATAGTTCAATTCTTTTTATTTATTAGTTTGTTGACAGAAAATGAATCAACAACTATCTTAATAATAATTTAGCTGTAAACAATTCCAAAGATGATCTGGTTCCAGCTTCTGTTTGGGGGCAAATAAACAAAGACTTCACAGAACTGGCCAACGGTCAAATTTGTGTGAATAATGCAGACTAGAGGGTGACCCGCGGGAGTCCCGCGGTACGGGAGTCAATCTCACTGTTGGTAACGTGATACGGACGGAATAGAGCATAGAAATCAACGGGAGCGGGACGGAGAAATGTGTGTTTTGAGTGTGAGAAGATCTCTGTTAGGAATTACATAATGAAATGGCCTAGACCTGCAGGTCATACATGTTACCTAGACCTGCAGGTAATACATGTTACCTAGGCCTGCAGGTCATACATGTTACCTAGACCTGCAGGTAATACATGTTATCTAGGCCTGCAGGTCATACATGTTACCTAGACCTGCAGGTAATGCATGTTACCTAGACCTGCAGGTAATGCATGTTACCTAGACCTGCAGGTAATGCATGTTACCTAGGCCTGCAGGTAATGCATGTTACCTAGACCTGCAGGTAATGCATGTTACCTATAGGCCTGCAGGTAATGCATGTTACCTAGGCCTGCAGGTAATGCATGTTACCTATAGGCCTGCAGGTAATGCATGTTACCTAGGCCTGCAGGTAATGCATGTTATCTAGACCTGCAGGTAATGCATGTTACCTAGACCTGCAGGTAATGCATGTTACCTAGACCTGCAGGTAATGCATGTTACCTAGGCCTGCAGGTAATGCATGTTACCTATAGGCCTGCAGGTAATGCATGTTACCTATAGGCCTAATGCATGTTACCTATAGGCCTGCAGGTAATGCATGTTATCTAGACCTGCAGGTAATGCATGTTACCTAGGCCTGCAGGTAATGCATGTTACCTATAGGCCTGCAGGTAATGCATGTTACCTATAGGCCTAATGCATGTTACCTATAGGCCTGCAGGTAATGCATGTTACCTATAGGCCTGCAGGTAATGCATGTTATCTAGACCTGCAGGTAATGCATGTCACCTACACCTGCAGGTAATGCATGTTACCTAGACCTGCAGGTAATACATGTTACCTAGACCTGCAGGTAATGCATGTTACCTAGACCTGCAGGTAATACATGTATAGTGTATTTGCAGAACAGGATTTTTTTGGGGGGGGGCAGTCACGTGATCGGGATATGACGGGAGTATTTTTGTGTGCTTGGGATGGGAGCGACAGTTGATTCCTGTGTCACCCTCTACTGTGTTCGAACAGAGGGGCACCGACAGTCATTCTTGCAATATTAATGATCCTCTCCTCCTCGCTGCAGTCTTGCAGAGCTGAAGAGTCCCAGGCTCGACCCAAAGATCCACTCGGACGTTCCCTTCCAGATGTTGGATTGGAACAGCGGTTTGAGCTCAGAGATCAGCCACAACCCCTGGAGCCTCCGCTGCCACAAACAGCAGCTCAGCCGCATGAGATCCGAATCCAAGGACCGCAAACTCTTCAGTATCCTTCCTCAACCTGTCCCAGTCACTGACACTCAACAGTCCTGTCTCATTTGACAGAACAATGTAAATCCAATTGCTAGCTTTATCCACAGCATTCAGAAACTGCCGTGTCACCACACCTGAAGGGATGTAGCTGTAGAAATGATCTAAATATGTATATACAAGCACTGATGTTTTTACAGAGTACTGCAACTATTAGCCAGGAGAAGTCAACTGCTGCCCACAATTCTGATTGGGTAGTTGTGAACTGCTGCGATAAGGCACTAAATGTAAATGTCCGTGAGACCAGACTGATCTCATGAAGTGGCGTATGTATGACACGTCAATTTGTATGCCATAATTGGTGTGTTATCAAGACGCACGTTTATCAACGCCGTTTGGCCTCCATTGACTTACATTACCTTGCGATTGCGTGTGAATTGACGCTATAGCGAGTAGTATGAAAGGCTGAAAATCTGCGTAGGGAGGTTGGTCGGGGGGGAGGATGGGTCAAACACAGGACTTTCACCCAGGAGACCGGGGGTCGTGTCCCGCGCCTCACGTTTCCTAAACTCAACCGTCGCTTTCTCACGATAACACGCCAAGTGGCGTGTATGTTTAGGTCCGCTGTATACAGCCTAGACATACACGCGGATAGCTCAAAACGCGTACAGATAACACGCCACTTGGCTTAAGGTGATGGGGTGGTGATGGCGCAGTGGATGTGACACCTGCTTTTGGTGTGGGTTCGATTCCCACTGCGGTACATCAACCAATGTGCCCCTGAGCAAGACATAGCAATTGTAAGTCGCTTTGGATTAAAGCGTCAGCTTAATGACATGTAATGTTAAAAAAGTGGGCGCAGTTTACGCGAAGTCATGACGTCATGTCAGCGAGACTGTGAGGAAGGGGATGGGTGGGGTCACGCTACTGTTGGCCGGGCATCTATGCTTGCACAAGGTAACTTAACCCGATTTGTTGAGGTCCTATCCCCTGACCAATCGGCTATCCTGACCTTAACCACTCAAGGTCAATGCCTAACCCCAACCAATCAAGCTGCTTCGTAGGGCGGGGCTTGCCTAGAATCAGAATCAGAAAAGCTTTATAGCCAAGTACGTTTTTTACGCATACAAGGAATTTGTACACACACAGAAGTTACGTGGGATCCATAATGACGCCTCTTTCCCATGTGTCTCTGGGAAAAAGTCTTTTTGGGCCAGAGGGCATCATGTGACGGACAAGGAAGTTGCAATTTCACTGCTTGGCCGCTATGTTGAATTAGCTTTAAAGGCCGGCGGGGTCTGGGTATCTGAGGTGATCCGGTCAGAGGTTGTGCTTTGAGCTTCAGCTTCAAAGAGAGCCGACTGCAGCTGTCTGGACACACACACACACACACACACACACACACACACACACACACACACACACACACACACACACACACACACACACACACACACACACACACACACAGACACACACACACACACACACACAGACACACACACATACACACACACACACACACACACACACACACACACAGACACACACACACACACACACACACACAGACACACACACATACACACACACACACACACACACACACACACACAGACACACAGACACACACACACACACACACACACACACACACACACAGACACACAGACACACAGACACACACACAGACACACAGACACACACACACAGACACACACACACACACATGCATCTGTCAGGGCTGCTTCTCTGTGCAGATGCATGGTGCATTCAGATTATTTATTTATTTTATGATCAATTTTTTATTATTTTTCTATTTTTGAACATAGAACATACAACTACAATCAAACAAGAACCAAAACCCTCTCCCACCCCCACCCTCCGCGGCCCCGGGGACAACCAAACAACCAATATACAAGAAAACAGAACAAGAACAGAGATCCCTCCTTGCCTGGTCTCTCTCCTCTAGTTCCTGTGATGCTGAGGTCATCAGGACTGATACATGTGCTGCTATAAGTCTATAGTCGATGACTTGGCTTTGTTAATCCTTGCTGTGGAGAGCTCCAGCATAACTATGTCCAGAAAACATGCCATCTTATCTCTTATGTTGTCAGTTAATTGGAGCGTTGACCGGCATGAGAACGGCATATGTCAGACTGACCTGCCGGTCGCCGGTCATGACCGAGCACGTGGAAACCGGCCAATTCCGGTCACCGGCCGCTCTATCGGTGCATCTCTACTGCCAACCACTGTTGTATACAAAGCGAGTGAGGCGGGAGCCAGCGCTGAGCTATCATTGTCTCCCAAGCAGGTGTAATTCTGAGTCGTCTTTAAGTAACAAGACTAGCAGATAGTGAGGAGATGTTTGCTGTATGTGACAAAAAATGTTGTAGCCTAAAAAAAGCGTGACGTGGCTGACGGCACCTTTAACATTGACTGAAAAAGGTCAAGAAATGGAATTGTAATTATTGATCAGACTTTTAGACTAATCAGTTAACCTTAGTTCTGCAATCTCACAATGGCTCATTTACCCTCCTGTTATCTATCGGAAATTTGGGTTTCTTTCAAACCGAAAATGAACATGGATAGTTCCATTTAACGCTCTTCTCAAGTAAAATGAAGGATCAGTACACTAGGCCTACTTTCATTGGATTTGGGGTGTTTTATTCAATTTTATAGCAGATTTCTGCTTTTTAAACTAAAAAATTAGGTTTAGTGTCCATGAATTCCAAGAATAAATGTAAAACTCGTATGAGTTGGTAGTAGGGGGGGGGAGCGTCAAACGTAAAAGTGACAAAAAGGTTGAAAAAAGGGTCAAACAACTTAAAAAACAACAACTTAAATTAAAAAACAAACAAAAATGCGACCATAAGCGGGTGCCTGAAGCCTCGGGGAAAATAATGTCAAAATGTCTTTTATATATATTATATTGTATATATATTATGTCATATTATGCAACATCTAAATACAACTCTGAACCTGAAAATGAGCATAATTTGAGCACTTTAACAGATGAGATGTCGTGTCTATCTCTCAGCGATGGTTCTGTAGTCTGCTCCTTAACTGCATCATTTGAACCAGAGTTCCTGTTGTTGGAGAACGTGGTTCACCACTTCTCCTACCCCTGCATCCTGGACCTGAAGATGGGCACCAGGCAGCACGGAGACGACGCCTCCGAGGAGAAGGCGGCGAGGCAGATCA
>CM042319.1:1454606-1477106 GCA_023566125.1 Zingel zingel | reverse complement strand
GGCTCTGGATTAGCTAGACAGGTCGGCTAGTGCTCTACGTCCCTCTCAGAGATTAGCTTTTCAAAATGGAGGGACGACGTGGAAGCCTCCTTGGACTTGCCCGTCCAACGGAAATACAGATCGCTTACGAGGAGAAGTCGCATCATTGGCAGAGGTCATATTTTTATGAATGAAGGCATTGATTTCAGCTAATGAAATACTTCAAACACTACACAGTGGACCTTTTAAATGTGAGATTGAAACTTTGTTTATGTAGCAAAATAATGTTTGGGGGTGGTTGGGTCAGCGCCTCAACCCTTCGGCCACCAGGGCGTCCCTGAATTCTAATCTTCTGTCCCTTTAGTAGCTGTTCTGGAGCTTTCAGTCTTCCTCGGAAGATGGAGTTGCTCAGTTGTGTGGAATCGCCCGTTCTCACGCCCATCTCGTTAAATATGGACAATAGGTCAGGTGCCTTTGTCGTTCTTATTGACGCTAAAAGTCTCCTTTAGCGCTATAAGTAAACGTGCTTGGTCGGGACTATCGCCGTCCCTTTAGCGCTATAAGTAAACGCGCTTGGTCGGGACTATTGCCGTCCCTTTAGCGCTATAAGTAAACGCGCTTGGTCAGGACTATCGCCGTCCCTTTAGCGCTATAAGTAAACGCGCTTGGTCGGGACTATTGCCGTCCCTTTAGCGCTATAAGTAAACGCGCTTGGTCAGGACTATCGCCGTCCCTTTAGCGCTATAAGTAAACGTGCTTGGTCGGGACTATTGCCGTCCCTTTAGCGCTATAAGTGAACGCGCTTGGTCAGGACTATCGCCGTCCCTTTAGCGCTATAAGTAAACACGCTTGGTCGGGACTATAGCCGTCCCTTTAGCGCTATAAGTAACCGCGCTTGGTCGGGACTATCGCCGTCCCTTTAGCGCTATAAGTGAACGTGCTTGGTCGGGACTATCGCCGTCCCTTTAGCGCTATAAGTAAACGCGCTAGGTCCGGACTATTGCCGTCCCTTTAGCGCTATAAGTAAACGCGCTTGGTCGGGACTATTGCCGTCCCTTTAGCGCTATAAGTAAACGCGCTTGGTCGGGACTATTGCCGTCCCTTTAGCGCTATAAGTAAATGCGCTTGGTCGGGACTATTGCCGTCCCTTTTGATGCAGTTATGTTAAGGAAAGGGTCGTGGGTGGGCGTACGGTTCTGTGACACGTGGGAGGAAAGTAAAAAGCGACTATAGCGAGCGTGACAAGCGGGACGTGGACCCCTCTCTCCTGGGTGAAAGTCCTGTGTCTGACCCATCCCCCCCCCAACCAGCCTCCTTACATCCTCCTCTCTAAATCCTCTCTAACTGCTGCTCTCCCCGGTGCGTTACACAAACACGCTGAAAGACGCCTTTTACGTCGCATCAGACGCTGACGGCCGCTGTCCAAACGTCCTGATTCTACGAGTTCAGACTGAGAACGGGTTGAGATTGTTTTTCAGTTTCCATTTTTGTGTAAAAAGCTTTGAAGACTTTTTGTCTAAAGCTCCAGAACGGCTGCTAATTCCTGTCTCCTGTTAATAACCTCCCTCCGTTCACGCTCAAATAGAAGAGAAGTCCTTCAAGTGCTTAAAATTTAAATAATAGAATCTAGAAATACAAATATATATATATATATATGTAAATATATATATATTTATATATATATATTTATATATTTATATATTTATATATTTATATATATATATATATATATATATATATATATTTATATATATATATATATATATATATATATATAAATATATATATATATATATATATTTATATATTTATATATATATATTTATATATATATATATATATATATATATATATATATATATATATATTTCTAGATTCTATTATTTAAATTTTTGTCTTTCCCCGTCGACCGTGATGCAACTTTTAGTTTTTTGGGGTAAAAATGTTTTTCGACACTTTCATCACTTTTTTTTTAAGTTTCTGTCAATATTTTTCGGCGCTTTATTTACGTTTTTTTTTAAAAACTTTTCCCATGTTTTTGTCACTTTTTTGACACGTTTTTTGATGTTCTATTATCAATTTTTCTTTACATGCTATACAATTGTAGTCAGCCCCACATCCAGATGTTAGGTCTGGGTCTGACCCACATCCAGATGCTGGGTCTGGGAACTCCCCATTGGCTGGGCTCAATCCGAGGGGCGGGATAAACGCTTGTCTTTCAAATTCCCTCTGCACCAATAGGATAGAGCTCCAACCAATCAGAGTAGCGCTAGCTGATAGATTCAACTTTAAACTCTGAACACATCTTCCTTTTTTAAGAATGACTTCAGGGCCGTTCTTTGTTCTTTTCTCAAAGAAAAGCTGAACTCCAAGTCTTCCAGAGTCGCGGCCAAAGCCGATTCCAAAGACCGCTGTTCACCAGCAGCAGCCGCCATAAGCCCCGCCCACCCACTCTATAAACGATGTGATTGGCCCGGCTAGAGTTTGGTTTTTCCAGCTCGCAAGCAAACAGAGAGTTGCTAGACGACCCTGGCTGCAAATTACATTTGCTGCCGTTAGGGTGGTCTAGATTTCTAGGCTAAGTTTTGATACTTTTTGTCAGTATTTTTCGGCGCCTTTTTGCCTTTTTTTAAGATAATCCCACAACTTTTGTCACTTTTTTCTGCTTTTTTTAACATTTTTTTCCTACATTTTTCAATCTTCTATTTAAAATTTTTCTTCACATGATATAAAATTGAATAAAACCCCCAAATTCAATGAAATTAGTGAACTGATCATTTATTTAACTGGTGAAGAGCGTCGTTTAGTTTTAAAATTCGGTTGAAAGAAAACCCAAATTTCTGACATAGGAACTGTGTGGTGGGATCGTTTGGTCAGCTCTTTAACGGATTATTAATATTTCCATCTTCAGTTGGAACCAAATGGGCTCGAGTCTGACACACAGGAGGTCACACATGGTTGGTTTTGGGTCTTTTTATGGGATTTGTTGAATAAGAAAGATATAGAATAATGCCAGTCTTAATCTTTAAGTTTGGGCTGTGTGATATGGTTGAATAACAAGAATCTTTATTAAGAAAAATATTTTTCTTACATATATTATATACATATATACAATCATTCTAAAATCAAATTCATGTTCATAGCAGTTTTTAATCCTAATTTGGCGTGAAATCATTAATTTGGACAACATAATTTGGTGAAACATGATGTCTACTAACCCTCGTGTTGCCTTCCTGTCGACCTCCAACTTTGAGTTATTCTGGGTCCGAAGTTAGACGTTTCTTTCAACGTTTTGATCTTTACGCCGATGTCTTTGTCACTTTCAGACTGAATTGAAACACATGATTGATCACAGGAAGTGGCGTGCGTATGACAGGCCAATCCGTGCCATTTTGGCGTGTTATCAAGACGCATAATTGCTTTTTAGCGTGTTTATCAACGCCGTTTGGCCTCCATTGACTTACATTACGTGTGAATTATCGCTGTGGCGGGTAGCATGGAAGGACGGAGGTTGGTTGGGGGGGGCGGATGTGACTTCCACCCAGGAGAGCCGGGCTCGCGCTCCGCGTGTGGCGTTTAAAAACAATGTTCTCTTCCTAAACCCAACCGTTCATTGTTTCCCTGACTGTACGTCCACGTCGCCGCCGACTTGAGCTGCAGAGAAGCTCTGGCGCCCGGTCAGGACGCTGGTCAGAAAGTTCGGGGAAGCTGTTTGAGGCTTTGGCCGCTCTGACGTAGCAGCGTTCGATGTTCGATCAGGAGAAAGCTCAAGCAGCCACTGCACGGCCAACACACACTAGAGACCTTTATAAATGACATATATAATGACAGAAAGTGTATTGGTTGTTGGTGGCAGCGGTGTCTGTTAGCAGTTAGCTCGCTCGTTAGCCGCTGAACCACAGCAGCGTGCAGGCAGAGCGAGCAGCCGCCAGCTGTTGATCCGTGCAGGACTTCACTGTGAGAGGACTGTTAGAGACCATGTGACCTGTTCACCGTGAGAGAGACCATGTGACCTGTTCACCGTGAGAGGACTGTTAGAGACCATGTGACCTGTTCACCTGTTCACCGTGAGAGGACTGTTAGAGACCATGTGACCTGTTCACCGTGAGAGAGACCATGTGACCTGTTCACCGTGAGAGAGACCATGTGACCTGTTCACCGTGAGAGGACTGTTAGAGACCATGTGACCTGTTCACCGTGAGAGAGACCATGTGACCTGTTCACCGTGAGAGGACTGTTAGAGACCATGTGACCTGTTCACCGTGAGAGGACTGTTAGAGACCATGTGACCTGTTCACCGTGAGAGGACTGTTAGAGACCATGTGACCTGTTCACCGTGAGAGAGACCATGTGACCTGTTCACCGTGAGAGGACTGTTAGAGACCATGTGACCTGTTCACCGTGAGAGGACTGTTAGAGACCATGTGACCTGTTCACCGTGAGAGGACCGTTAGAGACCATGTGACCTGTTCACCGTGAGAGGACCGTTAGAGACCATGTGACCTGTTCACCGTGAGAGGACCGTTAGAGACCATGTGACCTGTTCACCGTGAGAGGACCGTTAGAGACCATGTGACCTGTTCACCGTGAGAGGACCGTTAGAGACCATGTGACCTGTTCACCGTGAGAGGACCGTTAGAGACCATGTGACCTGTTCACCGTGAGAGGACTGTTAGAGACCATGTGACCTGTTCACCGTGAGAGGACTGTTAGAGACCATGTGACCTGTTCACCGTGAGAGGACTGTTAGAGACCATGTGACCTGTTCACCGTGAGAGGACTGTTAGAGACCATGTGACCGCCAGGTAACGTTAACTGGTCCCTATACGCAGATATCATGAATGATAGGGAGCCCAGCGACGGCCATGATGAGCTTCTCCTCCTTTTTCTCTGAACTAATGTTGTTGTAGGAAGGAAAGTTTACATCGTATGTTTCTCTGGGATCAGCCAGCGAGAAGGACGTCTCTATTCTGATTGGTTGCTGGCGTTTGCCGCTGAACGGCGTCATAGCTCATTACCATAAAGCTGACCTACTTTCAACTTTCTGATTGACGCTCTGGTCGCTCAAAACGCCCAAAACGCCGACAGATCAGCCGCTCCTTGCAGCTGAGAGAAGCTTCCGTTGAAAATGAACGACTTCCGATATCTTTAGAAGATCAAGTCGGCGGCGGCGTGGACGGACAGTTAGCGTGTATGCGTCCAGATAACTCGCCACTTGGCTTTAGGGAAGTGGCGAGTATATTAACGCAAAGTCATGATGCCATGTTGCACTTTTTGACGTTTGTGAAGCTTTTTTTTAACGTTATTTGATCAATTATTTTCTTCAAATGCTATAAAATGTAACAAAATACCCACATTCAATGAAATTAGTGAAGTGATCATTTATTTAACTTGAGAAGAGCGTCGTAGGGAACCGTCCACGTTATTTTGTTTTGACAATTTGGTTGCAAAAAAACCCAAATGTTCTGATATGGGTCAGATTTGGACCGGGAACAGGAGGGATTAATCATCATGATCAATTCAATATCAAAGTATTGGAATAATAGTAATGATGTTGTGAATGTGTCCTCATGACCCAGGCAACGGAAGCACACATCATCCTGTAACTGTGGGCGCAGTTCATTGGACGATGTCACCACTTATCTCATCTGATTGGTCCTGATGAGACAGTGTTAGCCAATCCCATTTGTCCGTTCATGCTTCCAGAGGCTGGCTGTGACACGGCACTGCCCCCTGCTGGACAGTCACAGGAACTCATCACCAGGAGCTGCGACAAGAGAGAGCAAATATGAATATTTTATTTTTGGTTTATCGAGGTGATAATTTATTTTTTTATTGTACCTTTACCCATGTGTGTGGGTAGATGTTTTGTCTTATACATGCCCCCCCCCCCCCCCCCACCCCCCTCCTCCAAATGTATAAAATGTAAAGAAATTCAGAGACTGTGTGTGAAATGTCAGGAGACGTATGCAGTATTATTTAAGCTAAGTCAAGTCTGTGTTATTTTGCTGACTCAGCTTCAGTCTGATTGGCTTTCAATAATCCAGACTCCTGTTGCTCTGGTGGGAAGCTCTAGTGTGTGTGTGTGTGTGTGTGTGTGTGTGTGTGTGTGTGTGTGTGTGTGTGTGTGTGTGTGTGTGTGTGTGTGTGTGTGTGTGTGTGTGTGTGTGTGTGTGTGTGTGGGCTTGTTTAACTATATTCGTGGGGTCCAAAAACTGGGAGTCCAATATGCTTGTGGGGTCCGACCAGCCTTGTGGGGCCAAAATGCTGGAGCCCACAAGGTTAAAGGTCTGTTTGAGGGTTAAGACTTGGTTTTAGGATTAGGGTTAGAATTAGGTTATGGTTAGGGTGAGGGTAAGGGTTAAGGTTAGGCATCTAGTGGTGATGGTTAAGGTTAGGGTAAGGGGCTAGGGAATGCATTATGTCAATGACGGGCCCCACAAAGATAGTGGCACAAACCTGTGTGTGTGTGTGTGTGTGTGTGTGTGTGTGTGTGTGTGTGTGTGTGGTAGAAAAGGTAGACACCATCTTTAGTCTTTGGTTTGTTTCACTTCACATTTTACCAAGTTGTTAAAGAAGTGCATGCACATTACCGTCCTTCTGTTTTGGGTCACAGCGTCAGACATTGTTGTTGCAGTCGTCATCATCACACAGAGTCTCAAGCAGCGATTGGTCCACGTGTCCCCTCCGATCATGATGTCTCATCGCTATGATTGATCAGTTATTTAGCAGCATTTTCTGCATCTGACATCACCCACGTCTGTCTGTTAGAACAGTGAAAGTAAGTGAGATTAAATCTTTCCAGAAGCTTTTGGGCTCGTGTTGTGATTACTGACCAGACAGGTGACTCCTTCTCCAGCTCTCTTCAGTCTCGTTAGTCATCATATAAACATATAAACATTAGCAGCAGCTGGTGCTGGAGGGAGTTTCAGCTCAATGTTTAGCTGTCGGCACCACAACTTCTTACACTACTGTTTTGGTTCACTCTCGCTGCTCTCATGGGGTCGTTTTCAGAGAAAAAGCTCTAAGAAGCCACTGTACTCGAGCTTACAGCGTAGATCGGGCCCAACAAATCAAACCTGACCCTACCGGAGCCCGTGCACGTTGTGTCCGAGCCCGGCCCGGCCCGGCCCGACACATTAAGTAAGGGATAATCACCGAGAGGCGGGGCAATAAACAGTTTGATACACCCGGCTTGTGGACGGCTTACCACCACGGTAACCGTCCACAAGCCGGGCGTATCAAACTGTTTACTGCCCCGCCTCTCGGTGATTATCCCGTTAATTCTACTTCTTGCTTGCCAACATAATAAAACAATTCAAATACTTTAATAATTATGCTTTTTCTTATTCGTATTGCATGCTTATTAAATGTATACTCTGTTTGAGTTCATCGCCCTCAAAAAGTAGTCCCTGAATAACGTTAGCTCAGCTGTAGCTAATTAGTTCCTATCCTTCTGGTGGCTCTTCCACTCGGTGAAAACCTTGATAGCAAAGGCAGTTGCCTTCTCTTAGATCTCGTTAACGGGACCCTGGGCCTCGTCTTCGTGCGCAGCTCCTCGTCTGTCAGATCTCGTTAACGGGAACCTGGGCCTCGTCTTCGTGCGCAGCTCCTCGTCTGTCAGATCTCGTTAACGGGACCCTGGGCCTCGTCTTCGTGCGCAGCTCCTCGTCTGTCAGATCTCGTTAACGGGACCCTGGGCCTCGTCTTCGTGCGCAGCTCCTCGTCTGTCAGATCTCGTTAACGGGAGCCTGGGCCTCGTCTTCGTGCGCAGCTCCTCGTCTGTCAGATCTCGTTAACGGGACCCTGGGCCTCGTCTTCGTGCGCAGCTCCTCGTCTGTCAGATCTCGTTAACGGGAGCCTGGGCCTCGTCTTCGTGCGCAGCTCCTTGTCTGTCAGATCTCGTTAACGGGACCCTGGTCCTTGTCTTCGTGCGCAGCTCCTCGTCTGTCAGATCTCGTTAACGGGACCCTGGGCCTCGTCTTCGTGCGCAGCTCCTTGTCTGTCAGATCTCGTTAACGGGACCCTGGTCCTTGTCTTCGTGCGCAGCTCCTCGTCTGTCAGATCTCGTTAACGGGACCCTGGGCCTCGTCTTTCTCTGTTGTCATCCCGTCGTCCTCGTCGCTCTTTAACCAGTCCTCAAATGTCTTCCCTCCTCCAAATATGTTAAAATTGACAATGAATTCGTCCATTTTTAAAACACTGTAATGTTTAGAACTACGGCGACTAACGTTAGCTCAACTGTAGCTAACGTTAATTAGTTTCTATAGCGACCACACAAGGCTGCATCCGATCGCTAACGTTAGTCTAATAACGTAGTCGCTAACGTTAGTCTAATAACGTAGTCGCTAACGTTAGTCTAATAATGTAGTCGCTGCGTTGTATCTGATCGCTAACGTTAGTCTAATAACGTAGTCGCGCGTTGTATCCGATCGCTAACGTTAGTTTAACAACGTAGTCGCTACGTTGCATCCGATCGCTAACGTTAGTCTAATAACGTAGTCGCTAACGTTAGTCTAATAACGTAGTCGCTAATGTTAGTCTAATAACGTAGTCGCTAACGTTAGTCTAATAACGTAGTCGCTAACGTTAGTTTAATAACAGTCGCTGCGTTGCATCCGATCGCTAACGTTAGTCTAATAACGTAGTCGCGTTGCATCCGATCGCTAACGTTAGTCTAATAACGTAGTCGCGTTGCATCCGATCGCTAACGTTAGTCTAATAACGTAGTCGCTGCGTTGCATCCGATTGCTAACGTTAGTCTAATAACGTAGTCGCTAACGTTAGTCTAATAACGTAGTCGCTAACGTTAGTCTAATAACGTAGTCGCTAACGTTAGTTTAATAACGTAGTCGCTAACGTTAGTCTAATAACGTAGTCGCTAACGTTAGTCTAATAACGTAGTCGCTAACGTTAGTCTAATAACGTAGTCGCTAACGTTAGTTTAATAACGTAGTCGCTAACGTTAGTCTAATAACGTAGTCGCTAACGTTAGTCTAATAACGTAGTTGCTACGTTGTATCTCGCTGATGAAACTATCAGCTGACTTACAATGGAGCTCATGTTTGAAATTTCTGTGATAGAAAAAATCCAAGCGGCGTATTGATCTACTATTTGATGACGCTGTGCTCAGTCAGCGCGCATACTGCCGGGTTAATGCCCGCCTCCCAGCCAATCAGAATCAAGCATTCTTAAACGTAGTAGAATAACTGTGATTATGAGTTCTTAATCACTGAATCCATGAACTCTGAAATACAGACGAATGTGACTCTAACGGCGCTTTTCCATCACACGGTACCTGCTCGACTCGCCTCGACCCTACTCACTTTTTTTTGGTTTTCCATTACGATAAGAAGTCCCTGGTACCTGCTAACAGGAACTTCATGTAGTACCTGCTAACAGGTACTTTATGTAGTACCACCTCCGTGGAGGTCCCAGCGAGCTGAGGCGATACCAAAAGGTGAGGTGAAAGCGACAGACGGGGGTCCTGAACTAACCCTATCTTTAACTAGTTCAGCCAGCTGTGTGTTTGCTGCCTCCAGCTTCATTAGAAACTAAATGTGTCTTCTGGCATCAACACACCTTCCACGTTCTGTGTGTGTGACGTTAGGTCACGCCAGGTTACTGCGGCGCCGCTTGTTTCCAGTCCTGCGGAGGCTCCAGGCAGAGCTTTCTCCGTAGCCTACGTACACACACACACGGCCGGCTCCACGCACACACCAGCGCACAAGTATAACCATCAGGCCACTTCCATCGGCTACGGAGAAAGCTCTGCTGGAGCCTCCACAGAACTGGAGAACAAGCTCAAGTGGCCTGATGGTTATACTTGTGCGCTGGTGTGTGTGTGGAGCCGGCGTATAAGACGACCAGCCACGCTGAGGCGGGACTACAATCTGCAACGGAGAACGGACGCACAGCGTGGCGAGTAGAGTCGAGGCGAGTAGAGTCGAGGCGAGTCGAGCAGGTACCATGTAATGGAAAAACGCCATAAGGCTACGTTCACACTGCAGGCAAAAGGGGCCCAAATCAGATTTTTTTGGGGTTGAGTGTAGAGCTGGGCAATATATCGATATATCGATATCGTGATATGAGACTAGATATCGTCTTAGATTTTGGATATCGTGATATCGTGATATGGCATAAGTGTCTTTTCCTGGATTTAAAGGCTGCGTTACAGTAAAGTGATGTCATTTTCTGATCTTACCAGACTGTTGTAGCTGTTCTATTATTTCCCTTTACCTACTCAGTCATTATATCCACATTACTGATGATTATTGTTCTAAAATCTCATTGTGTAAGTATTTTGTGAAAGCAACAATAGTCAGCCATACAATATCGGTATCGAAATCGAGGTATTTGGTCAAAAATATCGTGATATTTGATTTTCTCCATATCGCCCAGCTCTAGTCGAGTGACCAGGTCAGAAGTAGAAGTAGTGTGAACACTCAAATCAGATCTAGACCACTTCCATATGTGGTCCTGAATCAGACCCAGGTCAATGCGGCCGCAGTGTGAACAACCGAGGAGGATTTGATGCGACTTTCACGTCAATCTCCATCAACATTTGTCCCAATTCTGCTCCGATGGGAGTTAGCCCGAGACACAGACGGTAACATTAGCAACTAGACTAAGCTACAACATGGAGACCAGTGATGGAGCAGGTCGATGGAGGGAGAGGGAGGGAGAGGGAGGGGTTAGACCTAACTAGTGTAAGGGGAGATACTTCATTTCAATCAAAACTAGAAGGATCATACCGTAACCGCTCCGTAACGGGGACACAGGAGGCCGTGGCTGCAGTACCGTAGGAGTCTTGAGGAGAGGCGCTGACAGAGATAATCAAAAGTTGGCCTCGACATGCGAACGTTTTGAATGAACTGCGTCTCTGTGAAGCTTATTTACGACTCAGTCCCACCACTCCTGGCTCCATCTCTGCATCCACTCAGACCTCGGGAGTGGATTTGCAGCCATAACCCTGCAAAACGGCCAATCTGTCTCTCTTTCTCTTCATTCTTCTCCTCCTCAGCACCTGCTCGTTAATGTCACGGCTGCCATTACACAAACATTTTGAATTAAAAGCCAAAATGCTGACTTCCTCCATAACCTCCCGAACTTTAGTGTGACAGCGGGCTGCGTCTGATGTCATTGGTATTGGTCTTTTGATCATGAGGTCAGTTCACACTGGAATCTGATATAGGTCACGCTTTAAAAGGTCAAGTCAACCGCCAAACAACAAATCAGATCTGAGCAAAAAAAATCTGAATTAGGCATTAAGTCGCGTGTGTCTGTGTCTCTTAAGGAATCTATTTCATGCGAGACGAAACGTTGGGGAAAGAGATTAAAAACGACAATAACAACTTGAAGAAAATGTCAAAAAAGTGAGAAAAATGGCCAAAATATCTGAAAAAGCTGTTCAAAAGATGAAAAGAATTAACAAAAACATTGAGAAGGGACAACTAAAGTGTTCTTTTCATGGTCGATGGAAAGACAACACAACGTCACACAGTCATTTCTTTTATTATTCCTAAAAAAATATTTTTTGGGGGGGGGGGGGTTTCAAGCAGAAATGGGCTTCTAGAGAGACTGTGTGACAGACCGGTCACTGACACATGGAGTGATTCCTGCTAACTATTGGTTTCTAACTCCTCCCTGTGTGTGTGTGTGTGTGTGTGTGTGTGTGTGTGTGTGTGTGTGTGTGTGTGTGTGTGTGTGTGTGTGTGTGTGTGTGTGTGTGTGTGTGTGTGTGTGTGTGTGTGTGTGTGTGTGTGTGTGTTTTCTCGTTTAACTGTATTCGTGGGGTCCCAAAACCAGGAGTCCAGTATACTTGTGGGGTCCGACCAGCTTTGTGGGGCCCAAAATGCTGGAGCCCACAAGGTTAAAGGGCTGTTTGAGGGTTAAGACTTGGTTTTAGGGTTAGAATTAGGTTATGGTTAGGGTGAGGGTAAGGGTTAAGGTTAGGCATCTAGTGGTGATGGTTAAGGTTAGGGTAAGGGGCTAGGGAATGCATTATGTCAATGACGGGTCCCTACAAAGATAGTGGAACGCAGTGTGTGTGTGTGTGTGTGTGTGTGTGTGTGTGTGTGTGTGTCCATCCACGCCTCTTGGACACCACCTGAGAGGTTTCTCCTGTGCAGGACGTCCCATAAGTCAGGGGAGGTGTAGTATCAACGCTACTGCTAACAGGGTACAAAGCTGACTGTATGCAATATATCATTCATGCTAATCATAGAATGCTAACAACTGGGTGCCCGGTTAGCTCAGTTGGTGGAGCGGGCGCCCATGTGTAGGGGTGTGCTCCTCGATGCAGCGGGCTAGAGTTCGACCCCGCCCTGCGGCCCTTTGCCGCATGTCACCCCCCCCACCCTCTCTCTCCTCTTTCATGTCTTCTGCTGTCCTGTTGAAATAAAGGCGGACAATGCCCAAAAAATAATCTTAACAGTCACGTGCATGTGTGAAATCGTCTCCCACACAAAGTTCAGATCTGTGTAATCTTCAGAGGTCACGATGCTTTATAATAACAACGTCCGCAGCTGGCTTTGTTGATGTCCAGCAGCCAATCAGGACGCCTGTGGCGGGGACAGAGATGCTTATTAAACATAGTCTCTGTGACCTCCTGCGGTGTGTACTCCACATCTGCTGTTGTGTACAGACTCGCAGCGGAGAGTTCGGATCACATCTGTGTGTCAAATGTACAAAACATTTAATGTTGTGGTCAGTCTTTAACCCTTGTGTTGTCCTCGGCTCAAATTTGACCCATTTTTATATCAAAATGATGGTTTCTTCGACCCAAATTGCCCCAAAATAACATGAATGTGTGGATGTACGTTGTATGGAAGTGTGTGTGTGTGTGTGTGTGTGTGTGTGTGTGTGTGTGTGTGTGTGTGTGTGTGTGTGTGTGTGTGTGTGTGTGTGTGTGTGTGTGTGTGTGTGTGTGTGTGTGCTTGTTTAACTATATTCGTGGGGTCCAGAAACCAGGAGTCCAGTATACTTGTGGGGTCCGACCAGCTTTGTGGGGCCCAAAATGCTGGAGCCCACAAGGTTAAAGGTCTGTTTGAGGGTTAAGACTTGGTTTTAGGATTAGGGTTAGAATTAGGTTATGGTTAGGGTGAGGGTAAGGGTTAAGGTTAGGCATCTAGTGGTGATGGTTAAGGTTAGGGTAAGGGGCTAGGGAATGCATTATGTCAATGACGGGTCCACACAAACACAAACACACACACACAATTAACTACCATAATGAGGGTATGTAAGAAGGATTATTATAATATAATAAACGACTAGAAAATAAAGATAATGTTAAAGGAACATGGAATACATTAAAAACCATCATTACAAGAGGACTTTAATTATCCGACAAACAATGAGAATGACAACACGTGGACAAATATGAACGAAGTGGTTGACAGATACAACAAATACTTTGTTAACGTGGGTCCTAATCTGGCCAAATTCTTAAATTACACAGGGATGAATTACTCTGTGATGGGCCATGTGGCTATAACCCATATTCACTGATTTAAGAGGACGGTGTATGTTCAAACAACCTCTAACTACTATTTAAAAGCATGTGTTTCAGTCTTTTGGGCGACCTTATGGAACGGTCTAAACAATAACATCGAACAGCCAAAATATCATTCAGGGTCCAGGTACGTTTTGATAGTAATAGTAAATATAGCCTATCAAAATACCAGCCGAGCTTTTAGATCGGTCATATATGCAGCGCTAACGTTACACCAGAGTAACGTTAGAAGAAATACAATCAATCAATAAAGAGGCTTATATAACCTGGACCGAAAGACATCTGTTAGCACCAGTAGTTGATTACAGTGATGTAATATCGTGCCCATCCACGTACACATCACCAGTCCCGTCTAATGAGCGCCTTGTTTGGTTCAGTACAGTTGGTAATAGTTAACCTAAGAACTTATTGTGTGTGCAGAGTTGTTATTGTTAGCACTATATTATATCATTACATTAATATTTAATGTGGTTTCCACAGTAATGGACCAAACTGTTCCCCCTTTCTACCAGCAGGTGGCAGTATATCAAAACGCACACGGACCATTCAGTTCAAAGATAGATCAAAGAAATCATTACTTCACCAATACAGAAAATAGACCACAACACAGGAACGGAATAGTAATTCAAAGGTATTGTTGTATATTGTAAGTTATTCTAAAACTGGAAGATTGTGTGCTGTATTTGCATATCTATTTACTTTGTATAATAAGATTTTGTGAAATAAGGGCAGGACCAAATAAATATTTGCTTCCGCCTGCTCCTTCTCGAACTAATCCCTTTAATATTTTTATTTTGTTTAGTTTTTTGTTGTTAATTCATGATTGTTTGTGTTGTTTTATGGTTTTAAGAGAATATTTTGTCTTGCATCATTGATTGTTCGAGATAAATAAATAAATAAATAAATGAAATGAATGAATGTGACCCAGTCTAACGGCGTGTGTGTGTGATGCCGATGGAAGATGTTCTGCTGAGGAGGGTGGTGGGACAGAGGGTAGCAGAGGCTGCACTCAGGTCGAGGAGGATGAGGATGGTGAAGAGTCCAGAATCAGCTGCCGTAGTGAGGTCGTTTGGGAGATGAAGGGAAGGTTATAGGACGGAAGTCGTTGAAGTTGGAGGGGTCGGCGCCACCTGCTCCACCTGCTCCTGTAACACCACAGAGGTCAAATCACGATCAGCCACACGGAGAAACCCTGGGGAGAGCTTAACCGTCCAGCTCGTTGGAGATGAGCCAGGTCAGCTCAGAATCGATCGCCGCCCAATGCATGCTGGGTAGATTTGTGTCCGACTTGATCCCGACTTGCTCTGACGTCCTGCACACGTGGTCAACTATGACCTCACCAGATCACGGCAGCCGCAGGTTTGAGAGCCAGGCAGCGCAGTTGCTTTTCACCGACTGCGAGACCCGGGCGGACCCAGGGGCATGCTGGGAAACGCCGGCCTCTCGGCTGATCTAACAGCTGATTGGTTCAGAATCGACTCAACATGATGACGTTTTATATTTTTTGATTTGGAGGGATTTTAACTGCTATTTGTCTGATTTAAAGGCTCATTCTGGACAGAACACGTGTTGTGGGCTGATAGTTACGTTGAGAAGTCAGAGAGACTCCATCTGTTCAGATTACAGATCATCTACAGACTGTTAATTAATATCAGCAACAGATCATCTACAGACTGTTAATTAATATCAGCAACAGATCATCTACAGTCTGTTAATTAACATCAGCAACAGATCATCTACAGACTGTTAATTAATATCAGCAACAGATCATCTACAGACTGTTAATTAATATCAGCAACAGATCATCTACAGTCTGTTAATTAATATCAGCAACAGATCATCTACAGTCTGTTAATTAATATCAGCAACAGATCATCTACAGACTGTTAATTAATATCAGCAACAGATCATCTACAGACTGTTAATTAATATCAGCAACAGATCATCTACAGTCTGTTAATATCAGCAACAGATCATCTACAGTCTGTTGGTAATTAAAGTCAGCAACAGATCACATCTAGAGCATTTTAACAGCTACTCTGTCTTCATGAAACAGCTGGAGACCGTGTAGGAGCTGATATTTGGGTCTGATAACATTTTATGGAATCAGAATCAGACCTAACAGGATGTGAGTGTTCCTGTGACTTCCTGTTCAGTCTGAAGGCTGCTGGAATCAGCTGTTATCTGTCCGACTTGACAGCTGATTTTTGTCACCGCCCCGCCTGCTCTCGTCCACTCTACAGGCGAGGAGCAGTTCATCTCCAACGAGCCGGATATCTCACACTACTGTGTTAGCATGCGTCTTCCATTATCTCTCACTTTGCTTAACGTTCTGTATTATTGTGCGACTGTTAACTGATGATACTCACAGATCTTCAGAGGTTTCCTGCAGGGAATTCCTCGTCCAGCTCGGTCTTTACCGTCTCTCATCATCGAGACTCAACCTCCACATGTGGTCGCAAAGATCATCAACAGCAAACATCCGGTTGCTAAGAGAGGAGCTGCAGGTTCAACACAGATCAGTCACCAATGGAACAAAATACACAAACATAACTAGAATCAGATTAAAAACTATTTACTTCCTGAAGAAGGCTGGACGCTGAAACGCGTTGAAGTCGTTTTTAATCTGATTTTATAGTTAAAATGTGCCAGCTGTGATAAAGACATCTTTATAAAGACAAGTGCATTGGATCGGACTCTGAAAACTCAAACTACACAACGAAATCCAAAAGTCAAAACTAAAATAATATAAATAATAACCTTGATAAGCAGCTAATAGACCGTTTGAGTTTAGGTGGCGTTCCCCTTTAAATAGATTCAGATAGAGTCATGTTCACCTGGCGGAGGGTGACCTCTGAGTCCCTGCAGAGTCCTCAAAGTCCATAGGTTCCTCCTGGTCCTGGTCCTGGTCCTGGTTGAAAGAACCACAAAACAGATTGTGATTGAAAAGGATATTAAAGTAAAATGTTCATGCATTGCATATTTAAACTGTAGTACACCTGACACAGCCTGTTCTCATGAAGTATTCCTACATAACTGTGAGAAGTAACGCTCTGTAACTGGTCTGTATTCCAGTATTTCTGACTATCAGAGCGTGAAGATCCTCGTAGGGAGGAGGTCGGGGGGGGATGTTTGGCTCCTAAAACACAAGACTTTCACCCAGGAAAAAGATGATGTTATTTTAAAACGTTCAAAGATTCGGGGCCCCTGACTCTGCTCATTAGCCGACTTGAACCCAGTCCTACTGTGCATGTAAATGCACCGGATGTTAAAGGGTCTCAGGAAGCTTTCGCAGCCACTATTCAGAACACAATAACACACTTTCTGACTCCATTCAATGCTTACCTGGCTGTCACCATCAGCACCAGCTGCTACAGCACCAGCTGCTACAGCACCAGCACCAGCACCAGCACCAACTGCTACAGCATCAGATGCTACAGCTACAGCACCAGCACCAGCAGCTACAGCTACAGCACCAGCACCAGCTGCTACAGCACCAGCACCAGCTGCTACAGCAGAAGCACCAGCTGCTACAGCACCAGCACCAGCTGCTACAGCTACAGCACCAGCACCAGCAGCTACAGCTACAGCACCAGCAGCTACAGCTACAGCACCAGCACCAGCTGCTACAGCACCAGCACCAGCTGCTACAGCTACATCACCAGCACCAGCTGCTACAGCACCAGCAGCTACAGCACCAGCACCAGCACCAGCTGCTACAGCACCAGCACCAGCACCAGCTGCTACAGCACCAGCAGCTACAGCACCAGCACCAGCACCAGCAGCTACAGCACCAGCACCAGCACCAGCTGCTACAGCAGAAGCACCAGCTGCTACAGCACCAGCACCAGCTGCTACAGCTACAGCACCAGCACCAGCAGCTACAGCTACAGCACCAGCAGCTACAGCTACAGCACCAGCACCAGCTGCTACAGCACCAGCACCAGCTGCTACAGCTACATCACCAGCACCAGCTGCTACAGCACCAGCAGCTACAGCACCAGCAGCTACAGCTACAGCACCAGCACCAGCTGCTACAGCACCAGCACCAGCTGCTACAGCTACAGCACCAGCACCAGCAGCTACAGCTACAGCAGCTACAGCTACAGCACCAGCACCAGCTGCTACAGCACCAGCACCAGCTGCTACAGCACCAGCACCAGCTGCTACAGCTACAGCACCAGCACCAGCAGCTACAGCTACAGCACCAGCACCAGCTGCTACAGCACCAGCACCAGCACCAGCTGCTACAGCTACATCACCAGCACCAGCTGCTACAGCACTAGCACCAGCAGCTACAGCTACATCACCAGCACCAGCAGCTACAGCTACAGCACCAGCAGCTACAGCTACATCACCAGCACCAGCTGCTACATCACCAGCACCAGCTGCTACAGCTACAGCACCAGCACCAGCACCAGCACCAGCAGCTACAGCTACATCACCAGCACCAGCTGCTACAGCACCAGCTGTTACAGCAGAAGCTGTCTGGCTAGAATCCTGCAGCAAAACACAAACACAATTAAACTTTAAGTTAAAAAATATGTTTAAGATTCAAGAAATTGTTATGTAAACTTAACGAAATTGTAATTGCATCAGCTTCAAATGCAGCCTCGTATCAAAGACTTCACACATTTACAAAGAATTAAATTGGGCATGAATGAGATCAGAGAGAAGGAACATCAGCGGTATACAAAGTACAGAAACTAAGTAATATGAGGAATATCCAGCTGTGTAGTGGAGGGTAGACCCACCCATCAGTCAGGAGTAGACCCACCACCTCCTATAGGTCACTAACCCTTTCATCTTCATTCACACACACACACACACACCTTCATATCTTCCAGTTTCAATATCTAGAAGTTACACTGACTCTTAATCTTTACACATCCTGCACTAATCCATACAGCCTCTTAGTTTTAATCTTAAACACTTGTTTGTTTTGTTTCTGTATTTATTGTTTATTTCATATTAACATTTAATATGTTTATGTATGCACCAGCAACCAAGACATATTCCTCCTAAGTTATACTTACTCTGCAATAAACTCTGTGTATATATATATATATATATATATATATATATATATATATATATATATATATATATATATATATATATGTGTGTATATATATATATATATATACACACACACACACACAGTATACACAGACCGTGCACCGAGTGATCTCTGTTGTTTGGGCAAAGTATACTTAACATATTTTTTTACATCTACCTTTGATTGAGAGAGTGTGTGTGTGTATACATAGTTTATAATTGTACTAATAGTATTTATATTATACTACAGTCTATGGTTTGAACTCCTCCATCAACACATTTTTTCAAGTCCACACGAGGCTCAGGACCTTCCGTCTTCCGTCTCCGGTAAGAGCCAAAACAGCCACATATTATATAAAATAATCTAGTTGCCTGATTATGGACATGTTGTAACCCCATATTCCTGATGCATAATCTAATACAGGACCTACACAACATGTTTGGAAGACGAAGAATAACATTCATCTCGTGTCTAGATGCTATGCTAACGTACAATAACACATGGACACGGAGCAGCACATGTAGAGAGCTTCTCCGGCTACTGACCAACACCTCTATGCTACATGTAGAGAGCTTCTCCGGCTACTGGACAACACCTCTACTACTGTATTTTACTTGTCTGTATTAAACGATTACATACCAAAGAAGATGAAGAGAATGGGAAAAATGACATTTCAGTGTGTCTGAACCCCGTAGCTGTAAACTCAAACCGATGCTTCCGTATACGTAGTTACGTTGCATACGTAGTACGTCATGAAGTCACATGGTGGGTACATATAAGTAGAAATCTAAACTACAACAACAACTAAATCTGTTAATCTTCAATATGTAAAAGTGAATGTTGGGTACGGCAAATGCCGTTTTCACAAATTGTCTGTCAGGGAAGTTTAAATCTAGAGCCGTAGTGGCCGGGTTGGCTCAGTGGGTAGAGCAGGTGCACATGTACTGAGAGGCTTATGCCTCGACGCAGAGGTCCAGGGTTAGAATCTGACCTGTGACTATTTCCTGCATGTCTCCCCCCTCTCTCTCCCCTTTCTTCTAGCTGTCCTGTCAAATTAAAGGTGGAAAAGCCCAAAAAATCTTAAAAAAAAAAAAAATCTGGTGCTGTTGTGGCTCAGCTTTTAATTACATTAGAAAGACGCAAAGACTTTAGAAACATACCTGTCGTCCTCCTGAGGGTCCTGGCGATCATTCACACTCTTCCTCGGCTCACGTTAATCCACAATCTCTGAGAGAAAAGACAGAAACCGCCCGGTGTCGATCATACGCGTGCATTGCTTTAATGAGGTTTCTGTAATGAAGAGGAAGCAAGCAACATCATTTGGATTGTGAAATGATTATGCCGATCCCTTTTCATTATTAGACCTACATACCAGCTGAGTGTTTACCTGGGCTGGGTGAGGTGGCTTCTTTTCAATTTAAAAACCGGTCACCAGTCATGACAAAGAACCGGTGTGGGTAGGCAACAATCATATCATTGGTACATCATTTCTGTGTAAGTAGTTCTCCTGAATTGTCTTCAGAGATCAAGATATAAACTTTATTTCCCCCAAAATAGGGAGATTCAGGTGATCAAGGTGTTACGTGTGAATCTAAAGTTGAACCCAAGTGCAGACAACAACGCAGAGTCAAATGAAAGGTTAACATGTTTATTTACAACGTCCAAGTTCAGGAATAAGCAAGTTCAGATGACTCCAGATCCAGGGTTCAGAGCGGGAGTGGTACCGTAATGTTTGCACGATGGGTTTGTCCATTAAAGTTTTAATCATGTTATGTTTAGTAATATATATATATATATATATATATATATATATATATATATATATATATATATATATATATGTATTTAGCTTTGCAGTTATTTGAAGAGGGGTTAACAGAGGTACTGAGATAGGTATACCCGTTTAAGCATTGAATGAGGCTGACATGGACCCTCACTGCATGGCCTCAACAACTCCACAGCACAACCCCACAAGCAATTGTTCTCAAGTATAGTTGGATCAATGTAGCTGTAGTGCACCAAATCACCACTGGGGCTGTATTCAGATCTGTCTTTGTAAAAATGACCATTCTTTCACCTAACTATTTGTGGAAACAAAGCCGTAGCTTCAGTTAAGGGAATGCATAAGAGACCAGAGTTAACCTAAACTACAAGCCTTGGATGTACATGCTGTCTTTTTTAGTCCAAGTCTGTGATATGCACATCACTATATAATCATGTTTTGGTCTGGCGAATTAGTTGACAAAAGAATCGTGCAGCCACAGTTCACATCACATAGGCCCACAACCCTATAGGCCTACGGGATGATGATACAGTACACAGAGAGCCAGGCAGCCTGCAGCCTGGGTAAGCCTACACCTTCACCATCCTAATATTTTAGGGGGCATCTGATGTTCTTGCCTCATTTCACTTCCATGGAGGCCATGGCCCTATTTCAGATTCATGGCCCAACATCTTTTTCCATTGACTGCTTACTTTGCTGATGTCTGCGGAGATGTCTTATACTGTGTCCACTCTGGATTCTGATGTTTGTTCCTGTCTATGTCATGCAAACAGCTCAGAGCATGAGCTTCCCTCTTATGTGGGGTACAATGAATGTTCATTAATGTCCAGTACCTCAAATGCCGCACCAAGACCTCTGTGATCTGACCACCCCTGCCTCTGAAATTACACTTCAATTTCCATTGACTTGCAATGGTTACACAGGCATTGATGCACATATTGGGCAATGTGTGTTTCATTTAGGTGTAACATTAATACGTTAAATGGATTGCCTGTGCCACAGGCACACCAATACCTCAGATATGTACGTGCTTGCCTAACTTGCACACCACTTACCTAACTTGTTCCACTAGTTCCAACTGTCATACTGTTTAATTCAACCCTGCGACAACAGAGCCATACGTGTAATGTCAGATGGTGCTTGATAGTGTCCATATCTGTAATTTAATGTAACTATTTAAAGTGTGTCCCCTCCTATGAAAGTCATGCCTACTGACAAACAGTATGCAGAGATGTTCACAAGTCATTTTTTGGAAGTCCAAGTCAAGTCTCCAGTCTGATCTGTCCCTAACACTGTATTGTTAAATCTTATGAATTCAAAGCCTGTCCTGTAGCTCCCATCCATACATTCCATCATCAACATCAGCTGTAGGAGAACTTTATGGGGTCTACTGCAATACAATCTGAAGAAACACAAATTAAGGACTCAGTTTCAATTTCATAACTGTATTTTTCAACATTTTGGTATCTGCACCAAAGAATACATGTCTGTCTGTGTTACTAACTGGCTGTAAAGCCCAACCTCATCATGCATTACATCTTTCAGTGTTCTCCAACTTAGGACATCGTATAGTCTAATCTTCTGCTACTGGCGAAATATTAACCTAAGTCTGTCACATCATATGGATACAACTATAACAATACAATGTGCCTGTCCCCAGCATTAGCACAACACTTAGCGATGGTTAGCTTGTTACCTGTGGCGATATCTGCTAAATGTAACGTCTCTTCCACATTAGCGTGAGTGGCTGACCTATCTGGGAGCTTTTTGAGATGTCTGATGAAGTTCGATGTTGTTGGTCCAGCCTCATGTATCTTGGTGCCACTCCTTGCATGTAGCTGTTGGCTTACTGCCCCTGTTTATGAAGTTATTGTAAGCAAAACTAATGACAAAAGGCCCAACTGCAGGAGGACTTGGTGTCGCCATCGGCGCTGCATGTTTTGATGTGTGCCGCATAGCGCACGCGTACATCGCACATTACGGCAAAGGCCACGGGACACGCAGCTCGCCATGCGTTTCCCCAACGGATATGCACCAATACAAGAAAATAGAAATACAGAAATCAATTTAGATTTAAAAAGCAATAATTGCATCAAAATAGGTTGTTGACGAGTCTCGAAGCTCGAGTCCGAGTCAAGTCTGAAGTCTTTTGGGTCGAGTCCGAGT
>CM042319.1:1367106-1437106 GCA_023566125.1 Zingel zingel | reverse complement strand
AATTTGAGGTGCTTGTTCTTTACTTACGGAGTCACTGACATCAGTTACAGATAAGAGCACCCTGAGCAGACTGCTCTCTATAATGGACCATGACTGCCACCCCATGCACACCACTCTCTCCAAGCAGGAGAGCATGTTCAGTAGTAGGCTCCTGTCTCTGTCTTGTAAAACAGACAGGCTGCTTAGGTCCTTTGTCCCTGGGGTCATTAAGCTCTTCAATGCTACACAGAAGGGGAAGAGTGTGTAAGTCTGCTCTGCACACTGCCCTTTGTACCATGCCTTCATCTGGGTGCCTTTATACATACACGTAAACTACCCGGGACTGGACTGATTGGCACGGTTTGACTCCCTTACTGGCTATATTAGCCATCTGCCCATTTTGCTAGCTTGCCTGTATGGTCAATACACCGTGCTGTCTTTCAGTCTGTATGGACAGTTTTCAACTTTAACTTAAACTTTTCTTCAAATCTTTTACTATTGTCTATGTATAGTTAAGTAATTATTATTATTTTTTTATATATTATCACACTTTAGATGTGTGTGAATGTCCCACACCAGGAGTCATATATATATAGTTATATAGTTCTGCTTTATAGTGATCCATCATCTGTTCAACATGTTCTATTAAAGAAAAGATAGAAAATAGATATGTGTGTGTGCTGTAAAGTGGTTAGAAAACATGAAATCAGAATCAGCTGGCCTAACTCAAAGAACATCAGAATCGGCCTAGAAAGTTGTAATCGGTGCATCTCTAGACATCAGCCTACCTAGAAGCATCGGGGAGTCCTGGTCGCGGTCCTGGCTGTCGGGCTGGGCTCCGTGTTGGAGGAGGAAGGAGGCGTTTTCTATCAGCCCTGCGTCTATTGCCAGGAAGAGAGGAGTCTGACCGCGGAGAGTACGGCTCTCCACAGAGCCTGAGCCTGAAGCTGGAGAACCAGTTTCATTAATGGGGTGTTATGTTGTTGTGGAAGTTTACAGAATGAGTAAAAAGGATAAAAACCGTTGAGTGTGAGCTGCAGGATGGTTAGGTTGCTCTGAGCTGCTGCTTCGTGGAGAGGAGTCCAACCTCGGCTGTTTGTCTGCGAGAACTTGTCTCTGTGCCGGACGCTTAGCTCCTTCAAGAGCTTCTCACAACCTGCAGGGATGGAGGGACAGTGACTGTTAAAGCCTAGCTCTCGCCAAAATGCAACCTAGGGTCTTTGTGTGAATGTACCCGAGTCAAACTTTAGTTTAAAAGCATATTTAGGACGGAATCGCCACTTTTAAGATGGACCGTATTCTCGTTTTTGGGTCAAATGGCCTTTTGAATGGGAGAGCTAGGGGCACTTTGATGCTAGCCTCAAAATAGATATTTTTAAACACTAAGAAGGCTCGACACAACATGAGACTTTGCTCCAAGTATCACCAGGGGCTCTACACCTTAACTCCACCGGTGACCAAGATATATACTATAACCAGGGGCTCTACACCTTAACTCCACCGGTGACCAAGATATATACTATAACCAGGGGCTCTACACCTTAACTCCACCGGTGACCAAGATATATACTATAACCAGGGGCTCTACGCCTTAACTCCACCGGTGACCAAGATATATACTATAACCAGGGGCTCTACGCCTTAACTCCACCGGTGACCAAGATATATACTATAACCAGGGGCTCTACGCCTTAACTCCACCGGTGACCAAGATATATACTATAACCAGGGGCTCTACGCCTTAACTCCACCGGTGACCAAGATATATACTATAACCAGGGGCTCTACACCTTAACTCCACCGGTGACCAAGATATATACTATAGCCAGGGGCTCTACACCTTAACTCCACCGGTGACCAAGATATATACTATAACCAGGGGCTCTACACCTTAACTCCACCGGTGACCAAGATATATACTATAACCAGGGGCTCTACACCTTAACTCCACCGGTGACCAAGATATACACTATAACCAGGGGCTCTACACCTTAACTCCACCGGTGACCAAGATATACACTATAACCAGGGGCTCTACACCTTAACTCCACCGGTGACCAAGATATACACTATAACCAGGGGCTCTACACCTTAACTCCACCGGTGACCAAGATATACACTATAACCAGGGGCTCTACACCTTAACTCCACCGGTGACCAAGATATATACTATCACCAGGGGCTCTACACCTTAACTCCACCGGTGACCAAGATATATACTATAACCAGGGGCTCTACACCTTAACTCCACCGGTGATCAAGATATATACTATAACCAGGGGCTCTCAATAAGAGCGACAAAGGTACCTGACCAAGCGTCCATATTTTGCGAGATGTGATTGTAGAGTCTGACAGCAGCAGGACAGACCTGCTCTATCTCTCCGTGATACAGCGCGGGGCAGCGGCCTGTCACTGGAGGAGCTGTTCGGTGCTGACAGCAGTGTTGTAATGTAACTAAGTACAAATACTTAACTACTTTTTTTTTCACGTATCTGTACTTTACTTCGTTATTTATATTTCCGGGAACTTTTACTTTTGCTCCACTACATTTCCCCTCTATAAGCATCTTAGTTACTCGTTACTACAAAATAAAATCAGAAGAAATATGTTACACTGGAAAGAAGCAGGTTTGGTGAATCATTGCTCCTAAATTGCCAAAATAATACACCCTCCATTCCAGTTGGTGACCTGATGCCACTGAGTCCCCCCCCCCCCGAATCACACACACATGCTCAGTCCCTCTACATGCACTAATGGAGAGATGTCGGAGTGGGGGGGCTGCCCATGCTCAGTCCCTCTACATGCACTAATGGAGAGATGTCGGAGTGGGGGGGCTGCCCATGCTCAGTCCCTCTACATGCACTAATGGAGAGATGTCAGAGTGGGGGGGCTGCCCATGCTCAGTCCCTCTACATGCACTAATGGAGAGATGTCAGAGTGGGGGGGCTGCCCATGCTCAGTCCCTCTACATGCACTAATGGGACGTCCACCATTGAGTCAACTTAGCCCCCCCTCACCTTGTCTTATAGCAGTGAAGATGCTGTCTGCAGTTTCAGGTCCAGGGCTGTGTGGAAAGAAGATCTCAACTTAAACCAGTCATCCAGAAAAATGAAGATTTTTTTTGTGATTGTTGCTAAGATCCGTGATTATTCGGCACGTTTTGTTAAAAAATGTGATGGAATATGCGGGATATTGATGCAATTCTATGCGATGAAATTGCGGGAACTTGCAAAGACTGCGGTTCCATCGTGGCTTCATCGCGGGGTCTGCAGCTTTTCGATGACGTTCACGTCGCGTGATTACGTCACTTCATAACGTTCCCATGGCAACAGGGGGAAACGGCTGCTCTTTTGTGAAGTAAACGCAACATTTTTCAGGCGGCGCTAATCTGTATTGTCGCCCAAAATATGCAAACCGTAAACGAGGGAGCATGTCTGTAGACCTGTAACCACAGAGCAGGCTGTGGTCAGGCCTTGTTTCCATCAGAGAGCGGTGATAGTAGTCAAGAAGGATCCTTGTTGTCGTTACTCGCTGAACGGAGGAAAATACCACGGCTAGTCATAAGGAGATACTGGCGTTGGCAGCTCCGGTTTCTCGTGCACTGATTGGCTAGTCAAGGGCTAGCACTCCACCAATCAGATTGGTCCTTGAGTCCGACTGCCCACTGATTCAACAAGTCAAATCAGCCAAAATGAAAGCTGACGGCTCCTCCGACGGACGACGGCACGGAGCACACCGACCAGACTCGAGTCACCGACCTCGCCAGACTGTCAGACGGCCGGTTATCGGGTTGGTGTGTCAGCGCCTTAACACAAACCGAGCATCAGAGAGAAATAGCTGACTGACCTCCTGCTGTCGTGTGTTGTGGCGTCTCGGTGTAATTCCTTCTGTTTGTTGCTCTCCAGCAGACTCTGTTCAATCATGAACTGAGTCGCTGCGTCCTCGTCATCCTCCTCTGTCCCAAATCGCACAAACTCCATGATGTCCACACAAAGGGTCCTGGCTCTATTCAAAAATGAATATTTTAATGAACTTGTGTGTGATCAGCAGGTCAGCGTTGGTTCTCATTGAATGCTTCTGCATTCAATGAGAACACTGCGTTTTTTTTGCATTTTTGTTGTGTTTTTTTTTGCATTTTTGTTGTGTTTTTTTTTGCATTTTTGTTGTGTTTTTTTTTTGCATTTTTGTTGTGGTTTTTTTTGCATTTTTTTTTGTGTTTTTTTTTGCATTTTTGTTGTGTTTTTTTTTGCATTTTTGTTGTGTTTTTGTTGCATTTTTGTTGTGTTTTTGTTGCATTTTTGTTGTGTTTTTTTTTGCATTTTTGTTGTGTTTTTTTTTGCATTTTTGTTGTGTTTTTGTTGCATTTTTGTTGTTTTTTTTTGCATTTTTGTTGTTTTTTTTTTTCATTTTTGTTGTGTTTTTGTTGCATTTTTGTTGTGTTTTTTTTTTGCATTTTTGTTGTGTTTTTTTTTGCATTTTTGTTGTGTTTTTTTTTGCATTTTTGTTGTGTTTTTGTTGCATTTTTGTTGTGTTTTTGTTGCATTTTTGTTGTGTTTTTTTTTGCATTTTTGTTGTTTTTTTTTTTCATTTTTGTTGTGTTTTTGTTGCATTTTTGTTGTGTTTTTTTTTTGCATTTTTGTTGTGGTTTTTTTTGCATTTTTTTGTGTTTTTTTTTGCATTTTTGTTGTGTTTTTTTTTTTTTGCATTTTTGTTGTGTTTTGTTGCATTTTTGTTGTGTTTTTGTTGCATTTTTGTTGTGTTTTTTTTTGCATTTTTGTTGTGGTTTTTGTTGCATTTTTGTTGTGTTTTTGTTGCATTTTTGTTGTGTTTTTTTTTGCATTTTTGTTGTGGTTTTTTTTGCATTTTTTTTGTGTTTTTTTTTGCATTTTTGTTGTACTGTGTACACAGTGTACACAGTACACTGTGTACACTACACAGTGTACTGTACACTGTGTACTGTGTACACAGTGTACAGTACACTGTGTACACTACACAGTGTACTGTACACTGTGTACACTACACGACCATAATGCCCAGGGGCGACTGGGGGAAAAGGGGACTGAGCGTTAGGGGTGTGCAAAAGAATCGATTCACATTAGAATCGCGATTCAAGCTCTACCGACTCAAAATCGGTAATTTTTTTATTGTATGTCTACTGCAATCACATGGGAAAGTAACTACATTTACATACTTTTTTAAAATTGAGAATTGATTTTGAATCGTGCACCCCTACTGAGCACCCAGGGCCCTGATGTGAGGAGGGCCCAAAAAGATCCTAGAATGAATAGCTGTGGATGTGGGGAGGGGCCCTGTAATGGCAAAATGACCTTTTAAGCATGATTCTTTATATTTTTCTGCTTAATTTCTTTTTGTGTTTCTCTCACAGATGCTTGAAGGGAGCTGATCTCATTCCCACATGAAGACTTTGATTTTCTCTCCACAACATGTGGAGCCAGGAAGTCTGGAGCTGAATGCGGGTGAACCGATAAAGGTACGAGGTCACGGTTAACTATCTTCCATACTGTATAGTGTATGTGATAGGGGGGTAAGAGGGAGGAGACGCAGAGGCACCACGCTGTCTTTTATGATTTAGATTGTATGCTGAAGTTCAGATATGCCTGTAAGAAAATGCAAAGTCATGTTTAGACCAGACCATGTGTGGCTATCACTCCCTTTCCTGTTTGTGTATATAAGCTCAGTGATTCTGTTGACTCATTCAAAGAGACTTCTCACACCTTCTGTGAACCTGTGTGCTTCCTGTAAACGTGCAAGTTTATAATGAAATACAAAAACCTAACTTGGTTTTACCTTCGACTGTTTATATTTGTTTCACTTCTCTATTTTCTTCCCAACCTCTACACCTGCTGCTATCGAAAACGTCCACCACAGCCCATAGAGAATGCCTTTCTACAGGGCCCAAAATGTGTGCTCTGCCCCTGATAAGGACCCCTGAACACGGGATCTGTTCTGTACGCTGGGGCGTAGCTGTACCGTGAGGGGTCAGACTGTTCAGGAGGAGGATTATGATTGAAAAGATCCTCTCCTGTTTATCTCTCCAAATCACGGATTCCAAGTAGCCCACAATTAATTCATGATCGATGAAAACACTGACGGAGAATGTTTTGGGCCGTAATGGCCTCTGGCACGTTCTAATGCCACTCTTCCGCCCTATACACTGGTCTTAATTATTGCATATATTATTGAGTTTTCCTCCCTATATTCTTTCCTCCTGTATATATTATTTTATTATTACCTACACTACCGGTCAAAAGTTTGGGGTCACTTAGAAATGTCCGTTCCAGACAGAATACCAGCTGAGATCAGCTGCATTGTGATTAATCAGGGCAGCAGTTTTCAGATGACATCATGTGATGACATCATGTGATGACATCATGTGATGACATCATGTGATTACATCATGTCTAAAGGCTTCTCGACTGTTGGAGACAGAAGAGGCTGAAGAAAGGCTTGAACTCCATGCTTTCTGGTCTGAACGTCAGACCCAAATTAAAAGTGGTCCAGCTCCCAGATACTCTGACCCTCTGGGGTGGGCCTGATGTCACTGGAAAGGTAACTCTCTCTAGTTGTTGTTCCCAGTGTCAGGGTGATTCTAGGCCTTACTGACAGAGTTACAGAGGCTAGAATGGAGGATCTGTAACATGATTAGAATCCACTGCTGTAAACACATCTGACAGCTGACAGACAGCTCAGGGCATCAGCCACATGGCTCAGCTCACTGCAGGAAACACGGAGCCAAAAGACTCTAAAATGGGTGTTATGATTCTTCTTCTACAGATATGTCTGTACGTTTTTTTATTTCCATTTGAAAAGTGCAAAGAAAAAAGCCAAAAAACTACAAAATACAACACTTCTCAAATACACTAACGGCGTTTTTCCATCACATGGTACCTGCTCGACTCGCCTCGACTCTACTCGCTTTTTTTGGTTTTCCATTACGATAATAAGTCCCTGGTACCTGCTAACAGGAACTTCATGTAGCACCACCTCCGTCGAGGTCCCAGCGAGCTGAGGCGATACCAAAAGGTGAGGTGAAAGCGACAGACGGGGGTCCTGAACTAACCCTATCTTTAACTAGTTCAGCCAGATGTGTGTTTGCTGCCTCCAGCTTCATTAGAAACTAAATGTGTCTTCTGGCATCAACACACCTTCCACGTTCTGTGTGTGTGACGTTAGGTCACGCCAGGTTACTGCGGCGCCGCTTGTTTCCAGTCCTGCGGAGGCTCCAGGCAGAGCTTTCTCCGTAGCCTACGTACACACACACACGGCCGGCTCCACGCACACACCAGCGCACAAGTATAACCATCAGGCCACTTCCATCGGCTACGGAGAAAGCTCTGCTGGAGCCTCCACAGAACTGGAGAACAAGCTCAAGGGGCCTGATGGTTATACTTGTGCGCTGGTGTGTGTGTTGAGCCGGCGTATAAGACGACCAGCCACGCTGAGGCGGGACTACAATCTGCAACGGAGAACGGACGCACAGTGTGTCGAGTCGAGGCGAAGCGAGTAGAGTCGAGGCGAGTCGAGCAGGTACCATGTAATGGAAAAACGCCAAAACACCCCCCCATCCATCACCTTTCCAACAACATCAGGCTCACCCCAGAGGGTCAGAGTATCTGGGAGCTGGACCACTTTTAATTTGGGTCTGACGTTGAGACCAAAAAGCATGGAGTTCAAGCCTTTCTTCAGCCTCTTCTGTCTCCAACAGTCGAGAAGCCTTTAGACATGATGACATCACATGATGTCATCACATGATGTAATCACATGATGTCATCACATGATGTAATCACATGATGTAATCTGAAAACTGCTGCCCTGATTAAAAACACAATGCAGCTGATCTCAGCTGGTATTCTGTCTTGAACGGACATTTCTAAGTGACCCCAAACTTTTGACTGGTAGTGGATATCTATATGAGTCTATCAATCAGCTGACGCAGCCTGAGTAACGTGTACACTCGCCTACTTATGGTGCGTTCAAATCAACCCAGGTGTGTTGTAAATGTGGGGGACGGAGAGCACCGACATGGAAAGTGCGGGGGACCTGTCCCTCACGTATCCCGTCCCGTGTCTGCTACGCCCTTGACTGTATGTGTATATGATAGTTGGCATCAATCTGCTGCTATAACAGCCTCCTCTCTTCTTGCTTCAGACGTTCCTCCAGATTTTGGAGCCTGGCTGCAGGGATTTGCTCCGATTCAGCCACGAGAGCAGCTCAGTCACCACTAATGTTGGGCGGTAAGGTCTGTAATCCAGTTCATGTGCAGGACAGTCAAGTTCTTCCACACCAAACTAGGAAAAGCATGTCTTTACGGAGCTGGCTTTGTGCACGGGGACATTGTCATGTGGAAACAGAAAAAGGGTCCTCCCCAAACTGTTACTGTTGACACAACGTTTGAGAAGAATTACAGTCTAAAGTTGCTCCTTGACTTAATGAATAGCATCCTGCAGTCTCTGCAAAGCTGAATCAGTGCACAACTTTAAAAAGCATCTTATAACCCGCTGGTCTAGGTGTGCGTACAGCCTAGCGTAGCTCGTAACTGTGGCATCCATCCAGCTCTCTTCCACCTTTCCTGTCAAATACAGACCTTTCCTGGATCTTTGCATGTCCCTTGTATATTGTCATTTCTGTCTATTGTATTAGAGAAGGGCAACGGTACATGACTACAGTTTGTTTGGCCAAAATATCACAGTATGCTGCAGGATCAGGATTTCCCTTCATTGGAACTAACACTTAACATATGGACACAACTGTTCAGTATTTATAAAAGTAATTGTGTGCACATCCCACCTTCTGGAAGGTGCAGAACAAATGTAATGTCCGTAACACTGCTTTAAACTCCCATATTTAATATAAATGCAACGTTTGCGACATTACATTTTTTTCGTTTACACTAATGTTCAGTGTCAAGAAGCAAGAAGCCACAACAAGCTTATCTAATCGTAATGTACAAATACTGTACAGGAATTAAAATATATATATATATATATATATATATATATATATATATATATATATATATATATATATATATACAGTATATACAATGTATATTAGATTAGATTCAACTTTATTGTCATTGTGCAGTGTACAAAGACAACAAAAGTTGTCTTTACTATACTATATATATGTATATATATTTATATAGGTAAATGAACTGAGTAGGACATTTCAACATGTCTGTTTGTCTCTGGAAACAGACTTGACTCTCTCTGTAGGTTTGTGTGAGTTGCTTTACCTTGTAGTTTGTGTTAGGTCGTTGTTGAGGTCTCCTCTGCTCGGCTGTGGAGTCCTTGCAGCTTAAAAGAGGATCTGTTGTTGTTGTTGAAGGCTGCAGGAGGCAGAGAGGTCTCTGACCTGTGATTGAAACAAGAGCTGTATGTCTGCATGAGTTCTGTCAATGAGTGCATGCTCCAAACTGTACTGCCTGCTAGTACACGTCTTGTGTGATTCACACATTCTGCACAGAGAAAAGTGGAGGTGCATTAGAGCCCCAATCATTTTTTAATTATCACTTTTAATGCTTGTATGGGGATAGCTCCAAAATGCTTTAGTAACGTTAGATCCTCTGGTAGGTCACTCTCAGCCATTCCCTCGTCAAACCTTCAAAATAAAGGTGATCGGACTTTTCTGCTCGGGCCCCTAAATTCTGGAATAATTAGGGATCACTCTTCTTTTATGTCTCTTTTAATTAAAAACTCACTGTTCTAGACTGGCATCACATCACATCACATCACATTACATTACATCACATCACATTACATCACATTACATCACATCGCATTACATTACATCGCATTACATTACATTACATCACATCACATCACATTACATTACATTACATCACATTACATTACATCACATTACATCACATTACATCACATCACATAACATCACATTAAATCACATTACATTACATCACATTACATTACATTACATCGCATTACATTACATTACATCACATCACATTACATCACATCACATTACATTACATTACATCACATCACATTACATTACATCACATTACATTACATCGCATTACATTACATTACATCACATCACATTACATCACATTACATTACATCACATCGCATTACATTACATCGCATTACATTACATTACATCACATTACATCACATTACATCACATTACATGTCTTTTAGCTGAGGCTTTTATCCAAAGCAACTTCCAATTAAGTTCTTTCAACCCTGAAGGTGCAAACTCCAGACAACAAGTAGTAAGTGCAAGTACATTAGCTTTAACTAGGTAATACTACAAAGAGCCATATGAAAGTACAGCTTCAAGAAATATATATATATATATATATATATATACAGTGAGGAAAATAAGTATTTGAACACCCTGCTATTTTGCAGGTTCTCCCACTTGGAAATCATGGAGGGGTCTGAAATTGTCATCGTAGGTGCATGTCCACTGTGAGAGACATAATCTAAAAACAAAAATCCAGAAATCACAATGTATGATTTTTTAACTATTTATTTGTATGATACAGCTGCAAATAAGTATTTGAACACCTGAGAAAATCAATGTTAATATTTGGTACAGTAGCCTTTGTTTGCAATTACAGAGGTCAACCGTTTCCTGTAGTTTTTCACCAGGTTTGCACACACTGCAGGAGGGAGTTTGGCCCACTCCTCCACACAGATCTTCTCTAGATCAGTCAGGTTTCTGGGCTGTCGCTGAGAAACACGGAGTTTGAGCTCCCTCCAAAGATTCTCTATTGGGTTTAGGTCTGGAGACTGGCTAGGCCACGCCAGAACCTTGATATGCTTCTTACAGAGCCACTCCTTGGTTATCCTGGCTGTGTGCTTCGGGTCATTGTCATGTTGGAAGACCCAGCCTCGACCCATCTTCAATGCTCTAACTGAGGGAAGGAGGTTGTTCCCCAAAATCTCGCCATACATGGCCCCGGTCATCCTCTCCTTAATACAGTGCAGTCGCCCTGTCCCATGTGCAGAAAAACACCCCCAAAGCATGATGCTACCACCCCCATGCTTCACAGTAGGGATGGTGTTCTTGGGATGGTACTCATCATTCTTCTTCCTCCAAACACGGTTAGTGGAATTATGACCAAAAAGTTCTATTTTGGTCTCATCTGACCACATGACTTTCTCCCATGACTCCTCTGGATCATCCAAATGGTCATTGGCAAACTTAAGACGGGCCTTGACATGTGCTGGTTTAAGCAGGGGAACCTTCCGTGCCATGCATGATTTCGAACCATGACGTCTTAGTGTATTACCAACAGTAACCTTGGAAACGGTGGTCCCAGCTCTTTTCAGGTCATTGACCAGCTCCTCCCGTGTAGTCCTGGGCTGATTTCTCACCTTTCTTAGGATCATTGAGACCCCACGAGGTGAGATCTTGCATGGAGCCCCAGTCCGAGGGAGATTGACAGTCATGTTTAGCTTCTTCCATTTTCTAATGATTGCTCCAACAGTGGACCTTTTTTCACCAAGCTGCTTGGCAATGTCCCCGTAGCCCTTTCCAGCCTTGTGGAGGTGTACAATTTTGTCTCTAGTGTCTTTGGACAGCTCTTTGGTCTTGGCCATGTTAGTAGTTGGATTCTTACTGATTGTATGGGGTGGACAGGTGTCTTTATGCAGCTAACGACCTCAAACAGGTGCATCTAATTTAGGATAATAAATGGAGTGGAGGTGGACATTTTAAAGGCAGACTAACAGGTCTTTGAGGGTCAGAATTCTAGCTGATAGACAGGTGTTCAAATACTTATTTGCAGCTGTTTCATACAAATAAATAGTTAAAAAATCATACATTGTGATTTCTGGATTATTTTTTTTTAGATTATGTCTCTCACAGTGGACATGCACCTACGATGACAATTTCAGACCCCTCCATGATTTCCAAGTGGGAGAACCTGCAAAATAGCAGGGTGTTCAAATACTTATTTTCCTCACTGTATATATATATATATATATATATATATATATATATATATATATATATATCTATATATAGATGTGTTTTTAGCCTTCAGCAGAAGATGTGTAGGCTTTCGGCCGTCCTGATGTCAGTAGCGAGCTCGTTCCACCATTCAGGAGCCAGGACAGCAAACAGTCAGGATGTCGTTGAGTGATTAGTTGTCCCTCGCTGTGGGGGGGCAGCGAGCAGGTTGGCTGATGCAGAGCGGAGTGGGGGGGATGGGGTACAGGGTTAGACCAGGTCCTGGATGTATGCTGGGGCTGATCCGTTCCTGGCCCTGTATGAGTACTAGTGTACTGTATGAGAGGACTAGTGTACTGTATGAGAGGACTAGTGTACTGTATGAGAGGACTAGTGTACTGTATGAGAGGACTAGTGTACTGTATGAGAGGACTAGTGTACTGTATGAGAGGACTAGTGTACTGTATGAGAGGACTAGTGTACTGTATGAGAGGACTAGTGTACTGTATGAGTACTAGTGTACTGTATGAGAGTACTAGTGTACTGTATGAGAGGACTAGTGTACTGTATGAGAGTACTAGTGTACTGTATGAGAGGACTAGTGTACTGTATGAGAGGACTAGTGTACTGTATGAGAGTACTAGTGTACTGTATGAGTACTAGTGTACTGTATGAGTACTAGTGTACTGTATGAGAGGACTAGTGTACTGTATGAGAGGACTAGTGTACTGTATGAGGACTAGTGTACTGTATGAGTACTAGTGTACTGTATGAGTACTAGTGTACTGTATGAGTACTAGTGTGCTGTATGAGAGGACTAGTGTACTGTATGAGTACTAGTGTACTGTATGAGAGTACTAGTGTACTGTATGAGTACTAGTGTACTGTATGTAAGTACTAGTGTGCTGTATGAGTACTAGTGTACTGTATGTAAGTACTAGTGTACTGTATGAGTACTAGTGTACTGTATGAGTACTAGTGTACTGTATGTAAGTACTAGTGTGCTGTATGAGAGGACTAGTGTACTGTATGAGTACTAGTGTACTGTATGAGTACTAGTGTACTGTATGTAAGTACTAGTGTGCTGTATGAGAGTACTAGTGTACTGTATGAGTACTAGTGTACTGTATGTAAGTACTAGTGTACTGTATGAGTACTAGTGTACTGTATGAGTACTAGTGTACTGTATGTAAGTACTAGTGTACTGTATGAGTACTAGTGTGTTGTATGAGAGGACTAGTGTACTGTATGAGTACTAGTGTACTGTATGAGTACTAGTGTACTGTATGTAAGTACTAGTGTACTGTATGAGTACTAGTGTACTGTATGAGTACTAGTGTACTGTATGTAAGTACTAGTGTACTGTATGAGTACTAGTGTGTTGTATGAGAGTACTAGTGTACTGTATGAGTACTAGTGTGCTGTATGTAAGTACTAGTGTACTGTATGAGTACTAGTGTACTGTATGTAAGTACTAGTGTGTTGTATGAGAGTACTAGTGTACTGTATGAGAGTACTAGTGTACTGTATGAGAGTACTAGTGTACTGTATGAGTACTAGTGTGCTGTATGAGTACTAGTGTACTGTATGAGTACTAGTGTACTGTATGAGTACTAGTGTACTGTATGAGAGGACTAGTGTACTGTATGAGTACTAGTGTACTGTATGAGAGTACTAGTGTACTGTATGAGTACTAGTGTGCTGTATGAGAGTACTAGTGTACTGTATGAGTACTAGTGTACTGTATGAGTACTAGTGTACTGTATGAGTACTAGTGTCTTGAAGCGGATGTGGGCAGTAACTGGTAACCAGTATATTAAGTGTTTACTTCTTGTCTTTGTAAAGCGCTATATAAAATCAGGTATTATTATATCTCCATGTTTCAACTGTTTAGCTACACCACTCTGGCTGGGGGGCAGGAGATCTGATACCTGTTGCTATATTTACCTTCCCAAAATAACTTTATAAAGTGAACTGATCAGCAGTCAGTCAGTGACACTGCAGGACAAAACATGGGACTGAGCTGTGCAGTGTATGTGGCCTTTACATACGCAACACACAGCAAGTGGGGCTGTGAATGCTGATTTCTATAGATCAACTGGCCAAATATTATTCAGATTAATTGTTTCCTCCATGTCAGAAAATATTGAAAATCCATCCCATGCTGCCCGAGGTGAGGTGAGTAACTCTATTATGAAATAATCTGTCCTATCCCTCAATGTGGGGAAAACTAAGGAGGTCATCATAGATTTCAGAAGGAACAGACCCACACATACACCTGTCTAAAGGTCCCATGGCATGAAAATGTCCCTTTATGAGGTTATTTAACATTAATGTGCGTTCCCCCAGCCTGCCTATGGTCCCCCAGTGGCTAGAAATGGTGATAGGTGTAAACCGAGCCCTGGGTATCCTGCTCTGCCTTTGAGAAAATGAAAGCTCAGATGGGCCGATCTGGAATCTTCCCTTTATGACGTCATAAGGGGAAAGGTTACCTCCCCTTTCTCTGCTTTGCCCGCCCAGAGAATTTGGCCCCCCCATGAGAGAGAGAGAGACATCATGGCTTTCAAACGAGCAAAGTCGCAGTTGGTCAAGGACACACCCCCCCCTCCTCTCCTCCTCAATAGCATTTAAAGCTACAGACACAGAAATGGCTCATCCTAAGGAAAGCTCATTGTGGGACTGGCTCTAGTGGCTGGAATTCTGCACCAAGGCTGAATTTCAGGAAAGAGACTTCAGATACAGTATTAGGGGACCACTAAGGCCTATATAAAAGAGACTTCAGATACAGTATTAGGGGACCACTAAGGCCTATATAAAAGAGACTTCAGATACAGTATTAGGGACCACTAAGGTCTATATAAAAGAGACTTCAGATACAGTATTAGGGGACCACTAAGGCCTATATAAAGAGACTTCAGATACAGTATTAGGGGACCACTAAGGCCTATATAAAAGAGACTTCAGATACAGTATTAGGGGACCACTAAGGTCTATATAAAGAGACTTCAGATACAGTATTAGGGGACCACTAAGGTCTATATAAAGAGACTTCAGATACAGTATTAGGGGACCACTAAGGCCTATATAAAGAGACTTCAGATACAGTATTAGGGGACCACTAAGGTCTATATAAAGAGACTTCAGATACAGTATTAGGGGACCACTAAGGTCTATATAAAGAGACTTCAGATACAGTATTAGGGGACCACTAAGGTCTATATAAAGAGACTTCAGATACAGTATTAGGGGACCACTAAGGCCTATATAAAGAGACTTCAGATACAGTATTAGGGGACCACTAAGGTCTATATAAAGAGACTTCAGATACAGTATTAGGGGACCACTAAGGTCTATATAAAGAGACTTCAGATACAGTATTAGGGGACCACTAAGGTCTATATAAAGAGACTTCAGATACAGTATTAGGGGACCACTAAGGTCTATATAAAAGCATCCAAAGAGCACCATGTCATGGGACCTTTAAAGATTTTTTGGGATTTCGTGGCCTTGAAAACATGGAGGAGGGGTGGCCAAAACTCATTGACATATATATAATGGACCAGCAGGTCCCGTGTCTCTGGACGGAGACCAGTGAAGTCTCTTTTCCGGTGATGGCTGAGCGTTACTGAGCAGCCTCCAACTGAGCTTGAAGACGTAGATGTGACGTGAGCAACCTGTCTGAAAGTTGGAAGTCTTCTGGTAGCTGTGCCAAGAGAAATCTCAATCATTCCCAATCTAGCAGAGACCAATAGAGCGGCCGGTGACCGGGATTGGCCGGTTTCCACGTGCTCGGCCATGACCGGCGACCGGCAGGTCAGTCTGACATATGCTGATTTCATGCCGGTCAACGCTCCAATTAACTGCCAACATAAGTTCTACCAGTTACAGTTCTCAAGGACGCACGCACACACGGACGCCACAGCACGCTCTCTTCTTCCTTTCTCTCAACTTCTCCGCCGTGTGTGGCGCGTAGCCGCTCGCGGTGTGAAGGCGTGTCGGCGCTATTCTCCCACATGTAGGAACCTGGTGAATTAACCTGCAACATGTCAGCTGTTTGGGGTTCTTCAGCGTGTGTGCAGAAGATAACAAGTTTGCAATATGCAACAGCTGCAAGGAAAGAGTAGGGCGTGGAGGGACCACACCAACAACCCAAATCACATTTCTTTAGTTGATATTGGACGTGAAGAGAAGGAAATGGTTCTAACATTGACCTTTAGATGTGTGTGAATGTCCCACACCAGGAGTCATTGATATAGTTCTATTTCATAGTGATCCATTATCTGTTCAACATGTTCTATTAAAGAAAAGATAGAAAGTAAATATGTGTGTGCTGTAAAGTGGTAAGAAAACATGAAATCGGCTAAAATCTGTATCAGCTGACCTAACTCAAAGAAAATCGGAATCGGCCTAGAAAGTTGGAATCGGTGCATCTCTACTTGTTGGTCCTCCTTTCCTTCTTCAAACTTAGCTGACTTTGAGCAAGTAGAGTGAGCAGTTTAACTGATATTCATGCTTTTCATGTCCTAAAAAGGTTCCCAATTAAGAGTGACGTAGCATTAAATGACATGAAACAGACCGTTGTAATCGAAAAGGCTTTATTTATGTTCTGGCTGACTGTTTATGACCTGGGTCTCTCCTTCTTGCCTTTGTAGAGAGCCAGCAGGGACACGTTGGCCACCTTGACCACCTTAAAACGAACGCCGGGAATATCACCAACGGCGTGACCTTTACGTCCAAATCCTGCCACCAGAACTTCATCGTTCTCCTGCGACACCGAAGGGAGAGGAAAGGGCACGGTCAGTCCATATATCAACATATTTGGGACATGCAGAGACATTAAGCTGCAGCAATAGTTTTGGTAAAAGCTGTGAAATTCTAAAATCAGATGGCGTAACATACACCACCGTATGGGTTCATTCATTTATGAACCCACGCTAAAGGTGACAAAAAAGAGGAATAAAAATAATCTTTTGGAAATTGATCTTAATGCCTTAATTAAAAAAATAGTAAAAATCCAACCTTTAAGGACACCAATTATCTTTGTGAATGAATAATGTATCGTAAATAAATAAATGTTCTTCCTTAAATACAGGGAGCATAAGTCAGTCCACCCCTATGTTAGATTCCCATAGAGGCAGGCAGGCTTTTATTTTGAAAGGCCAGTTATTTCATGGATCCAGGATACTATGCATCCTGATGAAGTTCCCTTGGTCCCCCCATCATCACATCCCCTTCACCATACCCCCCCATCATCACATCCCCTTCACCATACCCCCACATCATCACATCCCCTTCACCATACCCCCCCCCCATCATCACATCCCCTTCACCATACCCCCACATCATCACATCCCCTTCACCATACCCCCACATCATCACATCCCCTTCACCATACCTAGAGATTGGCATGGGGTACTTTCCATAAAATCATCTCTCAATGCAAATCAGACCAGCTATTAGGCTAACTGGAATACAACCATGCCAGTCTCTAGGTATGGTGAAGGGGATGTGATGATGTGGGGGTATGGTGAAGGGGATGTGATGATGGGGGGGTATGGTGAAGGGGATGTGATGATGTGGGGGGTATGGTGAAGGGGATGTGATGATGTGGGGGGTATGGTGAAGGGGATGTGATGATGTGGGGGGTATGGTGAAGGGGATGTGATGATGTGGGGGTATGGTGAAGGGGATGTGATGATGTGGGGGGTATGGTGAAGGGGATGTGATGATGTGGGGGGTATGGTGAAGGGGATGTGATGATGTGGGGGTATGGTGAAGGGGATGTGATGATGGGGGGGTATGGTGAAGGGGATGTGATGATGGGGGGGTATGGTGAAGGGGATGTGATGATGTGGGGGGTATGGTGAAGGGGATGTGATGATGTGGGGGGGTATGGTGAAGGGGATGTGATGATGGGGGGGTATGGTGAAGGGGATGTGATGATGTGGGGGTATGGTGAAGGGGATGTGATGATGGCGGGGTATGGTGAAGGGGATGTGATGATGTGGGGGTATGGTGAAGGGGATGTGATGATGTGGGGGTATGGTGAAGGGGATGTGATGATGTGGGGGGGTATGGTGAAGGGGATGTGATGATGTGGGGGGGTATGGTGAAGGGGATGTGATGATGTGGGGGGGTATGGTGAAGGGGATGTGATGATGTGGGGGTATGGTGAAGGGGATGTGATGATGTGGGGGTATGGTGAAGGGGATGTGATGATGTGGGGGTATGGTGAAGGGGATGTGATGATGTGGGGGGGTATGGTGAAGGGGATGTGATGATGTGGGGGTATGGTGAAGGGGATGTGATGATGGGGGGGGTATGGTGAAGGGGATGTGATGATGGGGGGGGTATGGTGAAGGGGATGTGATGATGTGGGGGTATGGTGAAGGGGATGTGATGATGTAGGGGTATGGTGAAGGGGATGTGATGATGTGGGGGTATGGTGAAGGGGATGTGATGATGGGGGGGTATGGTGAAGGGGATGTGATGATGGGGGGGTATGGTGAAGGGGATGTGATGATGTGGGGGTATGGTGAAGGGGATGTGATGATGTGGGGGTATGGTGAAGGGGATGTGATGATGTGGGGGTATGGTGAAGGGGATGTGATGATGTGGGGGTATGGTGAAGGGGATGTGATGATGTGGGGGTATGGTGAAGGGGATGTGATGATGTGGGGGTATGGTGAAGGGGATGTGATGATGTGGGGGGGGTATGGTGAAGGGGATGTGATGATGTGGGGGTATGGTGAAGGGGATGTGATGATGGGGGGGGTATGGTGAAGGGGATGTGATGATGTGGGGGTATGGTGAAGGGGATGTGATGATGGGGGGGTATGGTGAAGGGGATGTGATGATGTGGGGGTATGGTGAAGGGGATGTGATGATGTGGGGGTATGGTGAAGGGGATGTGATGATGGGGGGGTATGGTGAAGGGGATGTGATGATGGGGGGGTATGGTGAAGGGGATGTGATGATGGGGGGGTATGGTGAAGGGGATGTGATGATGGGGGGGTATGGTGAAGGGGATGTGATGATGGGGGGTATGGTGAAGGGGATGTGATGATGTGGGGACCAAGGGAACTTTATCAGGATGCATAGTATCCTGGATCCATGAAATAACTGGCCTTTCAAAATAAAAGTCTGCCTGCCTCTATGGGAATCTAACATAGGGGTGGACTGACTTATGCCCCCTGTATTTAAGGAAGAACATTTATTTATTTACGATACATTATTCATTCACAAAGAAAATTGGTGTCCTTAAAGGATGGATTTTTCCAAATTTTTTAAATTAAGGCATTAAGATCAATTTCCAAAAGATTTTTTATTCCTCTTTTTAGTCAACTTCAGCATGGCTTCATAAGCTTATGAGCAGCGCTGTATTTCTCTGGCTGATTTGAACCTGGGAATACAACTAGTTTTAACACTTGGTATGACTTAGCTTAGCTTAGCTTTTCGGCTGCATTACAACATGCTTGTCGGCTATTATTTAGGGATGTACACAGGGCAGGCTTTACCTCGATGAAGTTGAGGCAACCGTCGTTGGGGACGAAGGCGGTGATCTTCTTGCCGTTCTTGATGAGCTGAACTCTCACACACTTCCTGATGGCCGAGTTGGGCTGCTTAGCCTCAACGCCACTGCAGACGGACAACACAAAGCACTCCTTAACAAACTCAGAACTAAAAAGAAGTTAAATTAACTGGAAGGAAATGGCAAGAGCTTTACGATTGAACATAACATAACGCAATTCAACAAGGACTTCAGAACGTCCCAGTAGGTGATGGAGAGGAGAGTGCGGATCGGGCCACGCCTTTCTGCCCGAGCCCGCCAGTTAAAATCTCATATTTTCTCTCATCCTAATGACACATGTACGTGCGTTTGTGTGGAAAGCTTTTACTAATGGTGCGTTCATGCCGCCCCGGAATGACAGGGACCGCCCCCGTGATTACGTTGTTATTCCGACTACCAGCGTTCACGTTGGGATGCGTGTTCTTCTTCGGTTATATTGGCGTTTGGCATAACAACTTGTTGCATGACTGCCACCAGCTGTTGGCCGTAGCCGAGACCAGTGGTTCCCAACCTTTTTTCCTTGGCGCCCCCCCTACTTATGTCTAAGAAAAGCTGAGCCCCCACCGAAGTGGAGGTAACTCTCGAGATAGAGCCTTACTTTCTTTTTTGATACGGAGGAGTCATCAGCACTTTTACGTTTCTCCGCCATGTTTCATTCATAAAATAGTGATGCCGTGGCAGCAGGAAAAAGAGGATGATAGCAGCTAGCAGCTAGCAGCTGACAGCTAGCAGCTGGCAGCTAACAGCTAGCAGCTGACAGCTAGCAGCTGGCAGCTAACACCTGACCTGATGACAGCGAGGGTCCCAGGTTAAGAGGTCCCGGAGGTTTGACCTACTAAGTAAGTAGCCTGCCTACAATTATAAGAGAGAACAAAAATACATAGTTTTCATACATTATATATTCTAGTGTATTATCACCTCAAACCAGATAAAGACTTGCGCACCCCCTGTGATCTTTACCGCCCCCCTGAGGGGTCCCCGGACCCCAGGTTGGGAACCACTGGCCTAGAGCATCAGGTGAAAACATGGAGGCCACAATAATTTGCTGCCGTTTTCTTATGCGAGCATCCAAACAGCACATCGTCAGGCGTTTGTGTTATCTGCAGGACAACCAACGGGAAAGGACACGGATAAGCTGTCTTCTATACACAGGCCTATTTATGAATAATCTGAAACATGTCTGTATGTTTCTCGGCAGAGGCGTTCAAATTTGCCTCCGTCAAACGTCAGCTGTCAACGTGTCACCAGCTGGGAAACTGGGCCCAGTCCCCCCCCCCCCCCCCTGATTCCCACAGGAAGGGACATGAAAGGTGACGTTATCACTCGATGTCCATGAACGCACGGTAAGCAGCTGGAGGAAGGCATTCAGAAATGTCAACAGATGGTCATCAGCTCACACGGGGCAACAAGCTCACGTTAACACAGGCACACCTACAAAATCAGCTGTTTTAAACTTAAAATGTTCAATGTCTTATCACGCTGATGGGACCGAGCCCGACCCGACCCCCAAAATCATTTCTAAACATCTGTCCCAACCCGGCCCGTTGGGTACCGTCCTCTAGTGGAGAGCAGGGGTCGGAAAAATAATCAATTCTTAGATGCATCGTGATTCTCTCTAGAACGATTCGATTATCGATTCTGATAAGTTAATAATCGATTATTATTATTTTGAAATGTGTTGATTTTCATTTAAGTCACCGTCTCCAGACAAGTACAAATCAGGAAACAGAGTGACTGAAAGAGGGCGGGATAATTGACAACAACTTCGAGTTCAGGCACCTCATGCATCACGTATAAGAAGCCAGTTCTCCACCTTTAATGACGGAGCCTCTGATCTGGAGGACTACTGGGAGAGAAGGAGACTTCACAAGACTGTTGAAGGCTTAAACATGGAACGACTACACAACATTTCATTAAAACTAATGTACAAATACTGTATATGTCAAGATCTAAGCTCTGTCCAGCTGCTTGGTGTAGGAAGTGATGAGCAAACTGAGTAGTAAACTCAGATTTATATGTGTATTTTTTAAAATCACGCATGGAAATGTACATTTAAAAATTGTTGCAACGAGATGCATCGATAATCGGCTTAGAATCGAATCGTGAGGTGCCAAGAGATTGCCACCCCCAGTGGAGAGGAGTCCACTGGGTGACTGGAGTTTAAAACATCCAATCAAACTATCAACGAGGTTGTAACTGGAGCATCAAGGGGGTCAACCTTTATCAGAAAGGTCAAAAGCCTAAAAATGACCAGCTGTCTGTCTCTGTATCATGAACAAGGTTTTGCGATCAGCCATCACTCCACGTGTGTGATAATATGTATATAAATACAGAAATTAATAATATCCTGAGGGACCGTAGCCTCGTGGGACCGTCCTGATCTGGCGAGCTCCGGCTTTCCACTCGCAGATCAGTCTGGCATCTTGAGACAGAGAAAATTTGGAGCCGTTCGCCAAACGACCGACCAATCAGCGTTGGATTGGAGGCGGGTTTAAATGTGACGCAACGGGAAGCGACTGGTGGCTTCCACGGATGAGATGAGCGTAGCTATCGCGCCAGTTTTAACTGAATTAGAAAGTATTCCTTCATTGAAAGAAGAGCAAAAAAAACAGCTCTGGAGGCTTTTCTCGGAGGACAAGATGCGTTTGCTCATCTCCCGGCTGGTTTCGGCAACAGTTTGATATATCGTTGATCTGATTGGTTGATTTGGCCCGTCCATCACCAACATAGGTGGTGATAGACAGATGGTTTATCCAATCAGCTAACCAGGATTTTTGCCCCTTCCCAAAAGTTCTCCAACGGAAAGTTCCCAGACGGATATGCCGAGCAATCCATCTGGGGTCAGGTTAAGGTTAGCTAAGAACAAATTAACAATAAAATCGAACGTAAAAAGGGTCGGTGAAATAAGAAATGCTTCAAGCTACACCTTCTCAATCAGTATTGATTATAAACGAGTTAAGATTGCACTGCATGAACTAAGGTCACACTTCTTACCATTTATGTTACGTTAGTGATGTTGTGTTTGCATGTGATTAAAATAAACTAAACCATCAGTTGTTAAGGGGTCAGCACGTGTCCCGGTACTCACACTTTCTCCAGCACGATGCCTTTGGCGTGGGAGGCTCCTCCGAAGGGGTTAGCCTTCAGGGCGGTGCCCAGATGGGCCTTCTTGTACTGTTTATCGTGCCATTTCTGCTCACGGCGGTGGTTACGGAGCTTCCTGGCTGTGCGCAGACCACGACACTTTCCTGGAGGACAAAGATCAGCAGGGAATTAGGGGTGCAAGATACAGCGACTCAATATCGTTATATATCAAAAGAGTCGCGATAAGTATGCAATATTTAGTTATTTTGTGGAGCGCCGTGTCCTGTCCGTTGGCTGTGTGGCTTAGTTGTGTTTGATGTACAGCTTTAAATGCTGTAATGATCATTTGATTGGCCAGTTATGTTAGTGCACGTCAGCACACGGGTCCACTACGTGACTAACACTATGGAGCGTAACACGTGTGTGCATATTTCAACAGAGTGACAGTTTAAGTGAAGAAATAGAGACAACTAAACAGAACGACTCAGAAGAGAAAGAAAAGTTGTGTCCTGTTCTCTTTATATATTTATACTGTCCAACCTAGGGCGGCAACTAACTATTATTTTCATAGTCGATTAATCTGTTGATTACTTTCTCGATTAGTTGATTAGTTGTTTGGTCTATAAAATGTCAGAAAATGGTGAAAAATGTGGATCAGTTTCCCAAACGCCCAAGATGACGTCCTCAAATGTCTCGTTTTGTCCACAAATCAAAGATATTCAGATTACTGTCCCAGAGGAGAGAAGAGACTAGAAGATATTCAGATTACTGTCCCAGAGGAGAGAAGAGACTAGAAGATATTCAGATTACTGTCAGAGGAGAGAAGACACTAGAAGATATTCAGATTACTGTCAGAGGAGAGAAGATACTAGAAGATATTCAGATTACTGTCAGAGGAGAGAAGACACTAGAAGATATTCAGATTACTGTCCCAGAGGAGAGAAGAGACTAGAAGATATTCAGATTACTGTCCCAGAGGAGAGAAGAGACTAGAAGATATTCAGATTACTGTCAGAGGAGAGAAGAGACTAGAAGATATTCAGATTACTGTCCCAGAGAGAAGATACTAGAAGATATTCAGATTACTGTCCCAGAGGAGAGAAGAGACTAGAAGATATTCAGATTACTGTCCCAGAGGAGAGAAGAGACTAGAAGATATTCAGATTACTGTCCCAGAGGAGAGAAGAGACTAGAAGATATTCAGATTACTGTCCCAGAGGAGAGAAGAGACTAGAAGATATTCAGATTACTGTCCCAGAGGAGAGAAGAGACTAGAAGATATTCAGATTACTGTCCCAGAGGAGAGAAGAGACTAGAAGATATTCAGATTACTGTCCCAGAGGAGAGAAGATACTAGAAGATATTCAGATTACTGTCCCAGAGGAGAGAAGAGACTAGAAGATATTCAGATTACTGTCCCAGAGGAGAGAAGAGACTAGAAGATATTCAGATTACTGTCACAGAGGAGAGAAGATACTAGAAGATATTCAGATTACTGTCAGAGGAGAGAAGAGACTAGAAGATATTCAGATTACTGTCCCAGAGGAGAGACTAGAAGATATTCAGATTACTGTCCCAGAGGAGAGAAGAGACTAGAAGATATTCAGATTACTGTCCCAGAGGAGAGAAGAGACTAGAAGATATTCAGATTACTGTCCCAGAGGAGAGAAGAGACTAGAAGATATTCAGATTACTGTCCCAGAGGAGAGAAGAGACTAGAAGATATTCAGATTACTGTCCCAGAGGAGAGAAGAGACTAGAAGATATTCAGATTACTGTCCCAGAGGAGAGAAGAGACTAGAAGATATTCAGATTACTGTCCCAGAGGAGAGAAGAGACTAGAAGATATTCAGATTACTGTCCCAGAGGAGAGAAGAGACTAGAAGATATTCAGATTACTGTCCCAGAGGAGAGAAGAGACTAGAAGATATTCAGATTACTGTCCCAGAGGAGAGAAGAGACTAGAAGATATTCAGATTACTGTCAGAGGAGAGAAGATACTAGAAGATATTCAGATTACTGTCCCAGAGTGTACTACAGAGTGCCGAACACTCACAATCTGAGACTGTATACACAGCAACATCAGGAGTTCAGCTATTCCATTATCTGTTCGTTATACTAAAATATGAACTGCTTAAAGTGTAAAAGGGGAGCTATGCTAAGCTAACCATGCTAACACGCAGCCGACTACAGCTAGCTGTACAGCCACTAACATGAGAGGGACCGACTAATGCTAGCTGTACAGCCACTAACATGAGAGGGACCGACTAATGCTAGCTGTACAGCCACTAACATGAGAGGGACCGACTAATGCTAGCTGTACAGCCACTAACATGAGAGGGACCGACTAATGCTAGCTGTACAGTCACTAACATGAGAGGGACCGACTAATGCTAGCTGTACAGCCACTAACATATGATGGGGACCGACTAATGCTAGCTGTACAGCCACTAACATGAGAGAGGGACCGACTAATGCTAGCTGTACAGCCACTAACATGAGAGGGACCGACTAATGCTAGCTGTACAGCCACTAACATGAGAGGGACCGACTACAGCTAGCGGTACAGCCACTAACATGAGAGGGACCGACTACAGCTAGCTGTACAGCCACTAACATGAGAGGAACCGACTACAGCTAGCTGCACAGCCACTAACATGAGAGGGACCGACTAATGCTAGCTGCACAGCCACTAACATGAGAGGGACCGACTACAGCTAGCTGTACAGCCACTAACATGAGAGGGACCGACTAATGCTAGCTGTACAGCCACTAACATGAGAGGGACCGACTAATGCTAGCTGTACAGCCACTAACATGAGAGGGGGACCGACTACAGCTAGCGGTACAGCCACTAACATGAGAGGGACCGACTAATGCTAGCTGTACAACCACTAACATGAGAGGAACCGACTACAGCTAGCTGTACAGCCACTAACATGAGAGGGACCGACTAATGCTAGCTGTACAGCCACTAACATGAGAGGGACCGACTAATGCTAGCTGTACAGCCACTAACATGAGAGGAACCGACTAATGCTAGCTGTACAACCACTAACATGAGAGGAACCGACTACAGCTAGCTGTACAGCCACTAACATATGATGGGGACCGACTAATGCTAGCTGTACAGCCACTAACATGAGAGGGACCGACTAATGCTAGCTGTACAGCCACTAACATGAGAGGGACCGACTAATGCTAGCTGCACAGCCACTAACATGAGAGGAACCGACTAATGCTAGCTGTACAGCCACTAACATGAGAGGGACCGACTAATGCTAGCTGTACAGCCACTAACATGAGAAGGACCGACTAATGCTAGCTGTACAGCCACTAACATGAGAAGGGGAACCGACTAATGCTAGCTGCACAGCCACTAACATGAGAGGGACCGACTAATGCTAGCTGCACAGCCACTAACATGAGAGGGACCGACTAATGCTAGCTGTACAGCCACTAACATGAGAAGGGGAACCGACTAATGCTAGCTGTACAGCCACTAACATGAGAGAGGAACCGACTAATGCTAGCTGTACAGCCACTAACATGAGAGGGACCGACTAATGCTAGCTGTACAGCCACTAACATGAGAGGGACCGACTAATGCTAGCTGTACAGCCACTAACATGAGAAGGACCGACTAATGCTAGCTGTACAGCCACTAACATGAGAGGGGGACCGACTACAGCTAGCTGTACAGCCACTAACATGAGAGGGACCGACTAATGCTAGCTGCACAGCCACTAACATGAGAGGAACCGACTAATGCTAGCTGTACAGCCACTAACATGAGAGGGGGACCGACTAATGCTAGCTGTACAGCCACTAACATGAGAGGGGGACCGACTACAGCTAGCTGTACAGCCACTAACATGAGAAGGGGAACCGACTAATGCTAGCTGTACAGCCACTAACATGAGAGAGGAACCGACTAATGCTAGCTGTACAGCCACTAACATGAGAAGGGGAACCGACTAATGCTAGCTGTACAGCCACTAACATGAGAGGGACCGACTAATGCTAGCTGTACAGCCACTAACATGAGAAGGACCGACTAATGCTAGCTGTACAGCCACTAACATGAGAGGGGGACCGACTACAGCTAGCTGTACAGCCACTAACATGAGAGGGACCGACTAATGCTAGCTGCACAGCCACTAACATGAGAGGAACCGACTAATGCTAGCTGTACAGCCACTAACATGAGAAGGGGACCGACTACAGCTAGCTGTACAGCTACTAACATGAGAAGGGGACCGACTACAGCTAGCTGTACAGCCACTAACGTTATACTTTACTGTTAATTAATACTTCTCGATATTGTGCACACTCACTTAAATGCCCTCTGCGCGTCTTATCGCGACATTTCCCCCCAAATCTCCAGCTATTATGACAACTGTGCTCACACGAGTGAAGGAAGCCTTATTAGCTTATTAGCATGATGCTAACTGCACTGCCGAACACTCACAATCTGAGACTGTATACACAGCAACATCAGGAGTTCAGCTATTTCGTTATCTGTTCGTTATACTAAAAATATGAATATGAACTGCTTAAAGTGTAAAAGGGGAGCTATGCTAAGCTAAGCTAAGCTAACCATGCTAACACGCAGCTCGGACGTGTTATGGCCGCTCCACGTTGCGAGGATAGAGAACTAGAATAAGTCCGTTTATTTCATCTACTGAGTAGCTTTTTCCATTACAAACACATCGAAAATAGTCTGTAAGATATTCATACACGACATCGATATGAAATATTGCAGCTGTGAACAGAATAATTAAGTATTTAGGATGAAGTTTGAGCCGTACCCATGATTGCAGAAGCGAGCTTGGGATAGAAAGGAAGGACCCAGCATGCACCGCGGCAATGTCTAATCTGAGGACCCCGGCCAGGCGTGGCCACAGAAAATGCCTGACTGAAATTATCACAGAAAGGTACAACTATGGCGATTTTTTTTGTAGGTAGCTCAGCCTTTGTATTCATTTTAAACAGGCGACAGAACAAACAATTGGAATACTTGCGTTACCACACTGTGATATTTGGTAACTTCTATATACATCAATGTAGATTTTTAAAGGTTTTTACTCCAGACTTTTCAGTTTTTAACAAGATTTGAGACTTTTTCTGACATGCAATCTATGAGTAGCCTATCACTTGTTTAATCTAAAATATTTCTTAATTATTTTTTTTTATGTTATAGGTTATGTAACATTGTATGGGTTTGTAAAGTGCGTGGATCCTATGGGTCTTTGATGTAACCTACTATACCTAAACAATCTGATGATATATTGGTGCTCAGTTCCTACACACTGCTGTCTATCACCAGAACAAGCTCCATCCTTTAACATTGAACATTAGTCTGGGGAGTCTGCTCTGTATTTTCCATATTCAGTATATAACCTGGACCAGCAGGTCCCGTGTCTCTGGACGGAGACCAGTGAAGTCTCTTTCCCGGTGATGGCTGAGCGTTACTGAGCAGCCTCCAACTGAGCTTGAAGACGTAGATGTGACGTAAGCAACCTGTCTGAAAGTTGGAAGTCTTCTGGTAGCTGTGCCAAGAGAAATCTCAATCATTCCCAATCTAGCAGAGACGGAGAGCGTAGGTATATGTAAGGAGATAACATAGGCACAGGCTAATTACAGCTTCCAGGTATGAATGTGATCAGATCAGACTGTGGTGGTACTGGGCAGCTTCCAGGTATGAATGTGATCAGATCAGACTGTGGTGGTACTGGGCAGCTTCCAGGTATGAATGTGATCAGATCAGACTGTGGTGGTACTGGGCAGCTTCCAGGTATGAATGTGATCAGACTGTGGTGGTACTGGGCAGCTTCCAGGTATGAATGTGGTCAGATCAGACTGTGGTGGTACTGGGCAGCTTCCAGGTATGAATGTGATCAGATCAGACTGTGGTGGTACTGGGCAGCTTCCAGGTATGAATGTGATCAGATCAGACTGTGGTGGTACTGGGCAGCTTCCAGGTATGAATGTGATCAGATCAGACTGTGGTGGTACTGGGCAGCTTCCAGGTATGAATGTGGTCAGATCAGACTGTGGTGGTACTGGGCAGCTTCCAGGTATGAATGTGATCAGATCAGACTGTGGTGGTACTGGGCAGCTTCCAGGTATGAACGTGATCAGATCAGACTGTGGTGGTACTGGGCAGCTTCCAGGTATGAATGTGATCAGACTGTGGTGGTACTGGGCAGCTTCCAGGTATGAATGTGATCAGATCAGACTGTGGTGGTACTGGGCAGCTTCCAGGTATGAATGTGATCAGATCAGACTGTGGTGGTACTGGGCAGCTTCCAGGTATGAATGTGATCAGACTGTGGTGGTACTGGGCAGCTTCCAGGTATGAATGTGATCAGATCAGACTGTGGTAGTACTGGGCAGCTTCCAGGTATGAATGTGGTCAGATCAGACTGTGGTGGTACTGGGCAGCTTCCAGGTATGAATGTGTAACTGTGTGAATGTGATCAGGGTGTTCCTGCAAAAGAGAGGAAACTCCCCTGAATAAATACATTTTAAAACCCCCCTTCCCTAGATCCTATACCCCCCTACTTCCTACTGCTCGGACACATTTTTGAACTTTTATGGCCTTTATTTTGAGCAACTACTATCAACTAACACCTGTATAGTTTCCTGACTGTATCATCAAAGGTTGAGAAGCTATCGCTGTGACAAAATCTATCCGCAGACATATAGGCCTTTTATTTTGGCGTTGTTGGCCAAAAATTCCATAATAATCCTTCAGCAAATTGCAATTTAAGTGACTTAAGTGAATTTTATACTTCTGCACCTCCTCTTGGCTCTGTTTTCAGGCTTTTGGATAATCTAAACCAGCGGTTCTCACACTATTTTCAATCATGTACACCCTTTGAATTGTGTTTTTAAGCCATGTACCCCCTGACCAGCCCAAAAACATGTTTACATCTATATAAAAAGGAACAATACAGCGTCAGCAGTGATAGATTCACCAAACAACAACCTTGTAACTGAAAAACATTTAAATGCTACATTTCAAATGTTCAGAATCCATCATTTAGTAATTCATTCATTATTATTAGAGCTGCACCGATAGAGCGGCCGGTGACCGGGATTGGCCGGTTTCCACGTGCTCGGCCATGACCGGCGACCGGCAGGTCAGTCTGACATATGCTGATGTCATGCCGGTCAACGCTCCAATTAACTGACAACATAAGTTCTACCAGTTACAGTTCTCAAGGACGCACGCACACACGGACGCCACAGCACGCTCTCTTCTTCCTTTCTCTCAACTTCTCCGCCGTGTGTGGCACGTAGCCGCTCGCGGTGTGAAGGCGTGTCGGCGCTATTCTCCCACATGTAGGAACCTGGTGAATTAACCTGCAACATGTCAGCTGTTTGGGGTTCTTCAGCGTGTGTGCAGAAGATAACAAGTTTGCAATATGCAACAGCTGCAAGGAAAGAGTAGGGCGTGGAGGGACCACACCAACAACCCAAATCACATTTCTTTAGTTGATATTGGACGTGAAGAGAAGGAAATGGTTCTAACATTGACCTTTAGATGTGTGTGAATGTCCCACACCAGGAGTCATTGATATAGTTCTATTTCATAGTGATCCATCATCTGTTCAACATGTTCTATTAAAGAAAAGATAGAAAGTAAATATGTGTGTGTGCTGTAAAGTGGTTAGAAAACATGAAATCGGTATCAGCTGGCCTAACTCAAAGAACATCGGCCTAGAAAGTTGTAATCGGTGCATCTCTAATTATTATAGTATAATTATTTTAGGAATTATGCATGACATATTTTTAAGCATTTTGCAAAGAGTTCATGTACCCCTGCAGTACTCTAAAGTACCCCCAGAGGTACGCGTACCCCCATTTGAGAAGCACTGATCTAACTGTGACAGGTGACTTGAAAATAATGTCTTGTTATTCTGTGTTTGTGCAGTGTTGTACTTTATTAAACAGGCAGCTAGAATGTTACAATACATTATGAAATATATTGTTTTTTCATGTCTGAAAATTCATACATTCAATGCAAATTCACTATGATATATAAGTGTATTTTAAGCACTTTGTTTTGCCGGTGCACTTGTCATTGTGATGACCTTTATCTGCTGAAATGAAATGTATTTTCCCTGAGCTGAATTGAAAATGTGGGACCAGCAGGGGTGGGGCTGAGGGCTCTCTCAACCCTGTCTGCCTCTGCTCTGACCTGATTGGCTGAGTCGTCAATCTGTCAGGGGGCTTACAGACAGGGGGCTGATTAAAGAAGATTACGACCGAGCGAGAGGGGGAGAGTGTGTGCAGGCATCACACTCTGGTCACCACAGCAATGGCTTCACCATGGAAACACTGCAGCATTCTCCTCCTCTCTCTCCTTCTTCTCCATCTTCAATCGTCCACTTGCCTCGACCGACAAGCTGCTGCCAGGTAGGTGAAGACGCAGAGAGACACAGACAGAGAGCAGGTGTAACCTTGGGGCTTGTTGTTTTTGACCTCGGGCAGTGTATCTTTTGGTCATTCGATTTTCATTTCAAAAACAGGCTGACTGCCTGACCTCTCCTGGCTCTCTAATCTTTTACGCTTGACATGGTCAGCAAGGATTACTGATGGGTTTCTACTGTTGGAGCCCCACCAGATGGTCGTTTAATTAACTGTGTTTGTTACTTCGTTAAAGCTGCATAAGTGATTTTCTTATTTGGTCATTTGGGGGCAAGAGAGACAGGCTGAAAACCCAACATCTGGACACCGCTTTCTCTGTGTTGACATTTTAAACTCTGGTGGATTTGTGAGGACTATGGTTAACTGCTCCTCAGATCTCTGCAGGGTCAATCCAGACAGCTAGCTATACTATCTGTCTGTCTGTCTGTCTGTCTGTCTGTCTGTCTGTCTGTCTGTCTGTCTGTCTCCTCAGATCTCTGCAGGGTAAATCCAGACAGCTAGATACACTATATATCTGTCTGTCTGTCTGTCTGTCTGTCTGTCTGTCTGTCTGTCTCCTCAGATCTCTGCAGGGTAAATCCAGACAGCTAGCTAGACTATCTATCTGTCTGTCTGTCTGTCTGTCTGTCTATCTGTCTGTCTGTCTCCTCAGATCTCTGCAGGGTAAATCCAGACAGCTAGCTAGACTATCTGTCCAATCTGAGTTTTCTGTTGCACAACTAAAACTACTTTTGAACGTCCACGTTCCACCAAAACGAAACCATCATATCTTTCTCCCTAGTGGCATGGTTTGGGTGTCAGTCTGCAGTCATGAATGCACAAGAATCGCCTAAACCAAACTGTAAAATGGTCAAGTAAGCTGACTGGGGAGTCCCAGCTGCACCCCACATCCCTGTATGCTGAACAACTACAGCGGATAGCTACGGCTGTCAAAGAAGATAGCCTCCACCCTCTGAATGGGGACTTCCAGTATCTCCCCTCTGGGCGGAGGCTAAGAGTTCCTGGTTACACAACTACAACATTTAAAAACAGTTTTGTACCAGCGGCAATCAATTATTTGCACAAAACGCACAAGCACTTTGGCCATGTACTGATTTCTATTTCTTTTTATATGTTAATGTTTGTGTGTTGCATGTTATGTTAAGGATGTCCCGCCTCTCTTAGACTGTAAAACTAGTTTACCTATGGGTACCAATAAAGTAACCTAACCTAACCTAAAACAAGTTCCTTCCTGAGACTATTTAGCAGAGGCACCGTGGCTCCGTCTGGAGCTTAGCCCCGCCCACCACGATTGTGATTGGTTTAAAGAAATGCCAATAAACCTCCGCAGCGCTGTGGAAGAAGGTCTGGCAAAAGCAAGACTACTTAAACGCAGAATCTTAGTTCAGGTGTCGGGGCCGCTGTGTCCTCTCAGACTGAAGGTCGACTAGGCGCTAGTGACTCACTACCGCCTATTCTGAAGCGGCAACGTTGCTCTGCTATAGCCTGGCTGACCCCAGACTCCCCCCAGCTGTAACTGAGAAGGGGGGAGCCATTGGATAGTCCTTCAACCAATCAAAACCAACGATCCGGCTGACGTAGCAGCGACAGCGGCATCAATGAGTTGCTGCTCTTCGGTGGCCGCCATGTTGAATGTAAACAAGAAGCTGCTCGCCGTCACTGCGCTATCGTCATTGTGTAAAGCCTCAACGGTTGTGATTGGTGTAGAGCCCTCCTCAACAGTTGTGATTGGTGTAGAGCCCTCCTCAACGGTTGTGATTGGTGTAAAACCCGTCTCAACGGTTGTGATTGGTGTAGAGCCCGCCTCAACGGTTGTGATTGGTGTAAAGCCCGCCTCAACGGTTGTGATTGGTGTAAAGCCCGCCTCAACAGTTGTGATTGGTGTAGAGCCCTCCTCAACGGTTGTGATTGGTGTAAAGCCCGCCTCAACAGTTGTGATTGGTGTAGAGCCCTCCTCAACGGTTGTGATTGGTGTAGAGCCCGCCTCAACGGTTGTGATTGGTGTAGAGCCCTCCTCAACGGTTGTGATTGGTGTAGAGCCCTCCTCAACAGTTGTGATTGGTGTAGAGCCCTCCTCAACGGTTGTGATTGGTGTAAAACCCGTCTCAACGGTTGTGATTGGTGTAGAGCCCGCCTCAACGGTTGTGATTGGTGTAAAGCCCGCCTCAACGGTTGTGATTGGTGTAAAGCCCGCCTCAACAGTTGTGATTGGTGTAGAGCCCTCCTCAACGGTTGTGATTGGTGTAAAGCCCGCCTCAACAGTTGTGATTGGTGTAGAGCCCTCCTCAACGGTTGTGATTGGTGTAGAGCCCGCCTCAACGGTTGTGATTGGTGTAGAGCCCTCCTCAACGGTTGTGATTGGTGTAGAGCCCGCCTCAACAGTTGTGATTGGTGTAAAGCCCGCCTCAACGGTTGTGATTGGAGCCTCGATTTGGAAACATTGGAAATGGGCTTGGATGGGCTCTTGGCCAGACGGACTTGCAGAGAAAAATCTCAAATTTCCGGGAAGCTCGTCAGGGTTTTCCCAGGCAGCTCTGCCTATAAACCAGATAACTTCCTCCTCCCATCCCTGAATGCTGAAAATAACGGTCGCGGTTTGAAACACATCGTTAACCTTGTGAAACGGTCAAAGTTCGGTTAGCTTTAGGCACTTACACCTGAAAGTCTGGACCAAGGTCCGGACCAAAGTTCATGTTTTTGCATTTTATCCGGTTTTTGGTTTCAAAGTTTTGGTTTCACACTGCAGTTATTCTCTCTTACTGACTGCTGCTCTCTCCTACTGACTGCTCCTCTCTCCTACTGACTGCTACTCTCTCCTACTGACTGCTGCTCTCTCCTACTGACTGCTGCTCTCTCCTACTGACTGCTACTCTCTCCTACTGACTGCTGCTCTCTCCTACTGACTGCTGCTCTCTCCTACTGACTGCTACTCTCTCCTACTGACTGCTGCTCTCTCCTACTGACTGCTGCTCTCTCCTACTGACTGCTACTCTCTCCTACTGACTGCTACTCTCTCCTACTGACTGCTACTCTCTCCTACTGACTGCTGCTCTCTCCTACTGACTGCTACTCTCTCCTACTGACTGCTGCTCTCTCCTACTGACTGTTGCTCTGTCCTACTGACTGTTGCTCTGTCCTACTGACTGCTACTCTCCCCTACTGACTGCTACTCTCTCGTACTCTCTCCTACTGACTGTTGCTCTGTCCTACTGACTGCTGCTCTCTCCTACTGACTGCTACTCTCCCCTACTGACTGCTACTCTCTCCTACTGACTGCTACTCTCCCCTACTGACTGCTACTCTCTCCTACTGACTGCTACTCTCCCCTACTGACTGCTCCTCTCTCCTACTGACTGCTACTCTCTCCTACTGACTGCTGCTCTCTCCTACTGACTGCTACTCTCTCCTACTGACTGCTGCTCTCTCCTACTGACTGCCTGTTACCTCCAGGATCTGTGCTAAGCTAGGCTAGATGGAGCCTGTTACCTCCAGGATCTGTGCTAAGCTAGGCTAGATGGAGCCGGTTACCTCCAGGATCTGTGCTAAGCTAGGCTAGATGGAGCCAGTTACCTCCAGGATCTGTGCTAAGCTAGGCTAGATGGAGCTGGTTACCTCCAGGATCTGTGCTAAGCTAGGCTAGATGGAGCCAGTTACCTCCAGGATCTGTGCTAAGCTAGGCTAGATGGAGCCAGTTACTTCCAGGATCTGTGCTAATCTAGGCTAGCGGCGGGGGCAGAAAATGCACATATATTGACATATTTCTTTCTCCTTATGTCTAAGTCTTTACTGGCGCAAAATACATGTACGTATATCACAGATAATTCAGATCATCTGTGATATATCTGCCTGTTTTACACTCTTTGACCAGCAGGTGGTATAGACCTTTTTCATGTCCTAGTAGGAACAGCACAGGTGTATTCAAGCCCATTAATGATGGCTCCGTTCCACTTAGGAGAGGCCCTGGTATTGTCAAGTCAAGTCAAGTTTATTTATATAGCACATTTAAAACAACCAAAGTTGACCAAAGTACTGTACAAATTTGAAGTGCACAACACAACCACAAAGCAATAAATACAAAAAATACAGTACAATATCATATTAAGATGCTACAAACCTCTAAGAGCAGCCAAAGAACAAATATATCTTGAGATGTGTTTTAAAACTGTCAATGGAGGGGGAACATCTGAGACAAAGTGGGAGACTATTCCAGACAATGCACGATCTCCCTTACCCACTAACCTCGATCGATGAACAGTTAAAAATAATTGATTCGAGGATCTAAGAGGCCTGGAATTGGAGTAGGGGCTGATGAGTTCTGAAATATACTGAGGAGCCTGACCACGAATGGCTTTAAAAACAAATAAAAGAATCTTAAAATCTATCCTGTATTTAATAGGTAGCCAATGCAGGGATGCCAGAATCAGTGTGATGCTTTCTCTTTCCCTTGTGCCAGTCAGACGTCTCGCTGCAGCATTTTGCACCAGCTGCAGGCGAGACAAAGAGGAATGGCCAGTACCCAGATACAGTGAGTTGCAATAATCAAGCCTGGAGGAGATTAATGCAATGATGACAGTCTTGATGTCATCAGTTGACAGGATGGTCTTCAGTTTGGCAATAATCCGGAGTTGAAAAAAGCAACTTTTCACCACTGAATTGATCTGTTTCTCAAAACGAAGTGATGAAGCAAAGATGACACCAAGATTTCTGGCATGGACGTGAAGGTTAAGAGACAGCGTGCATGCTGACTCACTGAAATAGCTTAAGCCCGGTTCACACGGGACGATTTTAAAATTATCGGCCGATTTTCCGATCCTGAGAGACCCCACACACGGCGGTAAAAGATCACGGGTCTAACAGTTCTGGTCGTACAGCGTGACGGCAACATCAACACGTCACACACCAACCGATTTGACTCCCGAGCGTTCCCAGGTCAGACGGGAAATCTCGCAAAATCCCTCGAGATCAAACGTGACTTCAGAGTAACCAATCACGGCGGACGAAGAGGATGCAGTGGCGATAGTTTGGAGTTTGATTTTAACCGGAAAGAAACGTTATCAAAAGAAAAGGTGATGGTCAAAGAAGTGGAGACAACGCTGTTTCCCGGTGCTTTCCTCGCCGCCTCGTCACCTGGCTTTCTGATTGGCTACACGCCACAGTCCACAGGCTGCGTGCTGGTTGGTCCCCGGGGGACGCCACACACGAGGAGACATCGGGCCAAAACAATCCAACATGTTGGATATCCCCGATTTGAGATGGGAGCGGTCCCGACGTCCTTCCCAGCAGACGAGAGCAGTCTTAACACACCGCACACGGCAGGAACATCTGATCAGATTATTCTACGATCATCTGATCAGATTATTCTACGATCATCTGATCAGATTATTCTACGATCATCTGATCAGATTATTCTACGATCATCTGATCAGATTATTCTACGATCATCTGATCAGATTATTCTACGATCATCTGATCAGATTATTCTACGATCATCTGATCAGATTATTCTACGATCATCTGATCAGATTATTCTACGATCATCTGATCAGATTATTCTACGATCATCGGAGCGTCCTTAAGATCGTCTGAAGGGGTGAATAGTGAATTATAAAATGCCCCAAAAAAGAATCTTAAAAAAAAGCATAATCCGGGCTTTTGCAGAATCATTCGATATCAGCGTTCTTACCGATTACGTTGATGTGACCAAAACACAAATGGGATGATAACGTTGGTCTGTGTCTGTGTGTGTGTGTGTGTGTGTGTGTCTGTCTGTCTGTCTGTCTGTCTGTGTGTGTGGGTGTGTGTGTGTCTGTGTGTGTATGTATGTCTGTGTCTGTGTGTGTGTGTGTGTGTGTGTGTGTGTCTGTGTGTGTGTGTGTGTGTGTCTCTCTGTGTGTGTGTATGTATGTGTGTGTCTGTGTGTGTGTGTGTGTGTGTGTGTGTGTGTATGTCTGTGTGTGTGTGTGTGTGTGTGTGTGTGTGTGTGTGTGTGTGTGTGTGTATGTCTGTGTGTGTGTGTGTGTGTGTGTGTGTATGTATGTGTGTGTCTGTGTGTGTGTGTGTGTGTGTGTGTGTGTCTGTGTGTGTGTGTGTGAGATTGTATGATTATGTAATCATTGCAATCCCACAATCCACAGTCCTGTCCTCATAAACAAGAGGAGCTAATCCTTTTTTCTGGCTGTCACTGCGTCGGGAGGAGGATTTGACGACTCTATGCCTCTTGTTCTAACCAAAGCCCAATTCTAACACAATTCTGGGTGTCCTCCCCCAGGGAAGACTGAGCTGAAAAGCGCCAACTTGTATGCCTTTTTGGCACGCATAATCATATTTTAGCGTGCTTATCAACGCCGTTTGGCCTCCATTGACCTACATTACGTGTGAATTATCGCCGGAGCGAGTAGTATGAAAGGACGCGTGACGTTCTCGTGATAGCACGGCAAGTTCTCGCGATGTTTACATCCGCTGTATACAGCGTACTTCATAACGTGGATAGCTCAAAATGCGTCCAGATAACACGCCATTTGACTTTAAGAAAGTGGCGTGTATGTTTACGCCACTGGTGTAGTGGTTGTTGATAAGGTGGGTGTACTAATAGGTAGATGGGTAGGTTATGGAGGAGGAAGTGGGTATACTCTCCTATATATTCCATGGCTTTTTGGCTGTAAAAAGAGGAGGGTATACCCCGTATACCTGCGTATACCCTCCACTACACCACTGGTTTACGCAAAGTCACGATGCCGTGTTGCCCAGGGAAGGTGTGTGGGGAGACAACCTTCAAGCAGTGCTCTCTGCAGGAGGACCAGACCGCTCCAGTACTAGTTCGGTGAGGGATACGAAAGGTTGGAAATACTTACCAGACATTTGAAGGACTTACATGCCGGACTGGCCACGGGCTGCAGGATGGATTGAAGTAAACCTGGAAAGACTGGCAATTCAAAATATATCAAGATATAATGGAAAGTATGTTGTTACGTGTCGTTGTGCATTTTTAAGTGGGTATATGGAAATACTGCAGCTTTCTCAGTGGGTGAATACCTGCTGTGATGTCACGAGAGGCTGTGTCCTGGAGGGACGTTACATCCCTCGGAGATGGCTGCAATCACAAACAGCTGTGGCTCCATCTGCTGGTGTAGTCGGGAACTCCACCCCTCAATACACCACATTCCCACACAGCTGAGACTGATCAGGACCTGATGAGCTGGAAGGTTTAAGGGTTAGAGACACACTCAGGGGGTTTGGGGTGGGGAGACAACCTTCAAGCAGTGCTCTCTGCAGGAGGACCAGACCGCTCCAGTACTAGTTCGGTGAGGGATACGAAAGGTTGGAAATACTTGCCAGACATTTGAAGGACTTGCATGCCGGATTGGCCACGGCTGCAGGATGGATTGAAGTGAGGCTGAGGGAATCAAGATTATGATTTGATTACCAGAAGAGACATTATTTAAGTTTTGACCCTTGAAGATCAACCAGACCCTTAGTTACACTTTGGAAGTTGGAATGTTTTGTTGTTGATTCCTATACTATACTATAATAACATCCTTTAGTTGAACTTCGTGTCCTCGCACTACGTGAGCTGTCCCGATGACGTCCCGCTGTGGGCTACACTACTGGATAGAAGACTAACCAAATAAAATATATTTTGGCAGGATTTTCTCACCATGGCTCTACGTATATCTTTATTATCTGTATTTATATTTTTCCTTTCCGAGTACTTTTTGAATATTATTTATATTATGGTCACACTTCACTATCATTTATATTATGTTTAATTACTTTTGATATGCTATTTAATTACATATTATTCTACCTAATTTCACGTCAATTACTTACTTACATTATAATATTTTTCGTACTATGGCCACCTCACTTTACTTTACAATACTTTTTATATAATGCTATAATACTTTACATTCATTCAGTACTTTTTGCACATTGTCTGTTGGTTTGTTTGTTTGTTTGTTTGTTTGTATTGTGGATTAACTGCTGCTGTAACAAATGAATTTCCCATTGTGGGATGAATAAAGTATTATCTAATCTAATCTTATTAATCATGTTGTAATAATTAGGGATGTCCCGATCAGGTATGTTTGCCCTCGAGTCCGAGTCATTAGATTTTGAGTATCTACCGATACAGAGTCCCGATCCGATACTTCTATAATATATAAAAAAAGAATAAAGAAGAGCGAAAAAACAGATCCAGGATGTTCCTTATTTCTTATTTAATTCACCTTATTTTAACATTCAACAACTCTGTTACCAAACAGAGCTCTTCCTCTTCTGGGAGGCAGCTCCAACAATCAAGTCTTAACAGACATTCTTCACTGTTGGACGTTAGAGCAACAGGAAATATAAAAAGTCTGATATAAGAACAAATAGCTCCTCAACTTAAGATCCCCGGCAGCATGTAATCAGAGAGCCCCAGTGTTGGCAGAGCCAGTAATGAGCTTTTAGGAGCTGCCCTCCTGACTCTTCCTGTCCCAGACATCCTCGCGCTGTCCGCTTCAAGCTGCTTCCGTCTTCTACTTCGCCGGCTTTAACCAATAGCGTCTCTGCAACAAAGTGATGTCATGCCGCACGCGCTGCTGTTCCTGTGTGGAGTCCAAAGGGTCTAACTAGGTGCCACCGCATAACTACAGATGTGTTCAAAAATAATGAGAATATATATATATATATATATATATATATATATACATAAATATCCGAGTCCTGATCGGAAGGTAACGTCCGATTCCGATGGAGTCTGAAACCACGTGATCGGGCCCGATTTCCGATCACGTGATCAGATCTGGACATCCCTAATAATGATGAATATAAAATCCTCAGGATTAACTGTGCATGGCTACCTTAGTGACTACATGCAGGCCTGTAAGCCTATCACCATTATTTTCACAAATAGGCTGATTTATATTTGCTAATAATATGTTGGATTCATGTTAAGACATTTAAAAAAAAAATTTTTTTACAATAATTTGGTGTTGCCCCCTGCAGTGACTCTGAGGACCCTCTAGGGGCCCCGGACCCCCGTTCAGTCCTTCCAGAAAAATGTGATGGAATATTCGGGATATTTATGCAGTTTTATGCGATGAAATTGCGGGAACTTGCAAAAACTGCGGTTCCATCGTGGCTTCATCGCGGGGTCTGCAGCTTCTCGATGATGTTCACGTAATAACGTCCATTTCATAACGTCCACTTCATAACGTCCACTTCATTACGTCCCTTCACTTCGTCCACTTCATTACGTCCCTTCATAACGTCACTTCACTTCATAACGCCACTTCACTTCATAACGCCACTTCACTTCATAACGTCACTTCACTTCATAACGCCACTTCACTTCATAACGCCACTTCACTTCATAACGTCACTTCACTTCATAACGCCACTTCACTTCATAACGCCACTTCACTTCATAACGCCACTTCACTTCATAACGCCACTTCACTTCATAACGTCCCTTCACTTCATAACGTCGCTTCATAACGTCCCTTCACTTCATAACGCCGCTTCATAACGTCCCTTCACTTCATAACGTCCCTTCACTTCATAACGCCGCTTCATAACGTCCCTTCACTTCATAACGTCCCTTCACTTCATAACGTCCCTTCACTTCATAACGTCCCTTCACTTCATAACGCCGCTTCATAACGTCCCTTCACTTCATAACGTCCCTTCACTTCACAACGTCCCTTCACTTCACAACGTCACTTCACTTCACAACGTCACTTCACTTCATAACGTCCCTTCACTTCATAACGTCACTTCACTTCATAACGTCGCTTCATAACGTCCCTTCACTTCACAACGTCCCTTCACTTCACAACGTCCCTTCACTTCATAACGTCACTTCACTTCATAACGTCGCTTCATAACGTCCCTTCACTTCATAACGTCGCTTCATAACGTCCCTTCACTTCACAACGTCACTTCACTTCATAACGCCACTTCACTTCATAACGTCCCTTCACTTCATAACGTCCCTTCACTTCATAACGTCACTTCATAACGTCCCTTCACTTCATAACGTCACTTCATAACGTCCCTTCACTTCATAACGTCACTTCACTTCATAACGCCACTTCATAACGTCACTTCATAACGTCACTTCACTTCATAACGTCACTTCACTTCACAACGTCACTTCCTAACGTCCCTTCATAACGTCCCTTCATAACGTCCCTTCATAACGTCACTTCACTTCATAACGTCACTTCACTTCACAACGTCACTTCCTAACGTCCCTTCATAACGTCCCTTCACTTCATAACGCCACTTCACTTCATAACGTCACTTCATAACGTCCCTTCATAACGCCACTTCACTTCATAACGTCACTTCATAACGTCACTTCATAACGTCACTTCACTTCATAACGTCACTTCACTTCACAACGTCACTTCCTAACGTCCCTTCATAACGTCCCTTCATAACGTCCCTTCATAACGCCACTTCACTTCACTACGTCACTTCATAACGTCCCTTCATAACGTCACTTCATAACGTCCCTTCATAACGTCCCTTCATAACGTCACTTCATAACGTCACTTCATAACGTCCCTTCATAACGTCACTTCATAACGTCCCTTCATAACGCCACTTCACTTCACTACGTCACTTCATAACGTCCCTTCATAACGCCACTTCACTTCACAACGTCACTTCCTAACGTCCCTTCATAACGTCCCTTCATAACGTCCCTTCATAACGTCCCTTCATAACATCCCTTCATAACGTCCCTTCATAACATCCCTTCATAACGTCCCTTCATAACGCCACTTCATAACGCCACTTCATAACGCCACTTCATAACGTCCCTTCATAACATCCCTTCATAACGTCCCTTCATAACGCCACTTCATAACGCCACTTCACTTCACTACGTCACTTCATTTCATAACGTCACTTCATTACGTTGGCTGATTATGCATTGAATTATGGGATGGCATAATCACGTTTTTCTGGAGGGACTGCCTGTTGAAGATCTCTGCTGTAGAGAAATAACTGGATGTCGATGTATTGAAGCCATATTCTTGTCGTCGCCTCTCTCGACGTCTTGAGCTACACAAAAAACCTGAATGTGCCTTTTTAAATAAAAAGCAATCGGAGCATGCTGTTTTGGTGTTGAGCTGATTGTTTGTTATACTACACCAGTCTCTCTCTCTGTAATGTGGGTCAGAGAACAGACCGTCTCTGTTCCAGACTGATCGCTCGTCTGTTATCTTAAGGCCCTGACACACCAGCCCGATAATCGGCCGCCTGACAGTCTGGCGAGGTCGGTGACTCGAGTCTGGTCGGTGTGCTCCGTGCCGTCGTCAGTCAGAGGAGCCGTCGGCTTTAATTTGGGCTGATTTGACTTGTTGAATCGGCCAGTGGGCAGTCAGACTCAATGACCAATTACCGGAAACGGGGAGCGGGATGAGCGTGACTAGAGTCTCTCAAAATCTGATGATCTGTTAACCTGACCTTTGTTGATCTGAAATGAAGACAGATTCAGCGACTGCACGGCCTATTCCTCTCTTAACATGTTCTCAGGAACACGTTACGGTGAACTATTTTAGTCCAATATGAGATCGGATTCTGAACGAGCCGCCATGACAGTCTGGCTTTGAAATTCGGAAGCAGCTAGACCCACGTGACGCGTTCGTCCAATCAGCTGCTGGTTTTCATTTTTTGGGCGACAATACAGATTAGCGCCGCCTGCTGTTATGGAGACGTATTACGTCTCGTGCACGTGCAGAACGTACGCTCAAGTCTGCGTCTCTTCGGTGAGTTCTGAGGAACTTTTTGGACCTCGGGGAGACTGATCAGTCCGACTGGCTTTCTGCTGACGGTCGTTGGTGTGTCTGAGCCTTTAAACGGTAATCCATTGGGTGAACATCACGTGTGTGTGTGTGTGTGTTTGTGTGTGTGTGTGTGTGTGAACTGAGGTTGACTTGTTATTGGACATTTAATCCTAATCCTTTGATTTGAATTAGACCTCTCATCCACCATGTTTCAAATGATAATGAATGAATGAATAAATGAATGAATGAATAACATTTGGATTGTGTGATTGTAAATGTAACTCGAAGAAAGATGAATTTATATTCATGTTATTTATTGATCGTCCTGCCTCTTCTGTTCACAGTGTTGCCGTCTCTCCAGTCCATGGTAAGGTCTGTCTGTCTGTCTGTCTGTCTGTATACCTACCCATCTATCTACCTGTCTGTCTGTCTACATACCTGTCTGTCTGTATGTCTGTCTGTCTGTCTACATACCTACCTACCTATCTCTGTCTGTCTGTCTGTATACCTATCTATCTATCTGTCTGTCTGTCTGTCTGTCTGTCTGTATACCTATCTATCTATCTGTCTGTCTGTATACCTATCTATCTATCTACCTGTCTGTCTGTCTGTCTGTCTGTCTACATACCTACCTATCTCTGTCTGTCTGTCTACATACCTACCTGTCTGTCTACATACCTACCTGTCTGTCTGTCTGTCTGTCTGTCTACATACCTACCTGTCTGTCTGTCTGTCCCACTTATTTTTTTGACGTGTAGCTCTTCCCATAAACCCCTCTGATGGATTGTTGTTCCCCAAGCTCAAAGTTGGAAAATAATGGGTTGAAAAATAATAATAATAATAATAATAATAATAATAATAATAATAATAATAATAACCTTCTTTCAGTACTGTGGTCAACAAGCATACATTTACCCAACCGCTAAATTAATCTATATTTTATAAATAACTACATGCCACATAAGTAGATGCAGCAGACACGAGGACATTCACCACCGGCAAGGATGATGTCATCATATTTCATTATGGAAAGCATACCCAACTGTGCATTGTGCTAGTGTAACCCTGAATACCTGTTTACCGATGTTACTATTTACAGTAACTGGTTTCTCAGGTGATGTGTACACACTGATGGTTGACATGCTGCTTTTTGGATGCTTTTATATAGGCCTTAGTGGTCCCCTAATACTGTATCTGAAGTCTCTTTATATAGACCTTAGTGGTCCCCTAATACTGTATCTGAAGTCTCTTTATATAGGCCTTAGTGGTCCCTAATACTGTATCTGAAGTCTCTTTATATAGGCCTTAGTGGTCCCTAATACTGTATCTGAAGTCTCTTTATATAGGCCTTAGTGGTCCCTAATACTGTATCTGAAGTCTCTTTATATAGGCCTTAGTGGTCCCTAATACTGTATCTGAAGTCTCTTTATATAGGCCTTAGTGGTCCCTAATACTGTATCTGAAGTCTCTTTATATAGGCCTTAGTGGTCCCTAATACTGTATCTGAAGTCTCTTTATATAGGCCTTAGTGGTCCCTAATACTGTATCTGAAGTCTCTTTATATAGGCCTTAGTGGTCCCTAATACTGTATCTGAAGTCTCTTTATATAGGCCTTAGTGGTCCCTAATACTGTATCTGAAGTCTCTTTTATAGACCTTAGTGGTCCCCTAATACTGTATCTGAAGTCTCTTTATATAGGCCTTAGTGGTCCCTAATACTGTATCTGAAGTCTCTTTATATAGGCCTTAGTGGTCCCTAATACTGTATCTGAAGTCTCTTTATATAGGCCTTAGTGGTCCCTAATACTGTATCTGAAGTCTCTTTATATAGGCCTTAGTGGTCCCTAATACTGTATCTGAAGTCTCTTTATATAGGCCTTAGTGGTCCCTAATACTGTATCTGAAGTCTCTTTATATAGGCCTTAGTGGTCCCTAATACTGTATCTGAAGTCTCTTTATATAGGCCTTAGTGGTCCCTAATACTGTATCTGAAGTCTCTTTATATAGGCCTTAGTGGTCCCTAATACTGTATCTGAAGTCTCTTTATATAGACCTTAGTGGTCCCCTAATACTGTATCTGAAGTCTCTTTTATATAGGCCTTAGTGGTCCCCTAATACTGTATCTGAAGTCTCTTTTATATAGGCCTTAGTGGTCCCCTAATACTGTATCTGAAGTCTCTTTATATAGACCTTAGTGGTCCCTAATACTGTATCTGAAGTCTCTTTATATAGACCTTAGTGGTCCCCTAATACTGTATCTGAAGTCTCTTTATATAGACCTTAGTGGTCCCTAATACTGTATCTGAAGTCTCTTTTATATAGACCTTAGTGGTCCCTAATACTGTATCTGAAGTCTCTTTATATAGACCTTAGTGGTCCCATAATACTGTATCTGAAGTCTCTTTATATAGACCTTAGTGGTCCCCTAATACTGTATCTGAAGTCTTTTATATAGACCTTAGTGGTCCCCTAATACTGTATCTGAAGTCTCTTTTATATAGACCTTAGTGGTCCCCTAATACTGTATCTGAAGTCTCTTTTATATAGACCTTAGTGGTCCTCTAATACTGTATCTGAAGTCTTTTATATAGACCTTAGTGGTCCCCTAATACAGTATCTGAAGTCTCTTTCCTGAAATTCAGCCTTGGTGCAGAATTACAGCCACTAGAGCCAGTCCCACAATGAGCTTTCCTTAGGATGTGCCATTTCTGTGTCTGTAGCTTTAAATGCTATTGAGGAGGACGGGGGGCAGGGTGGATGGGGGGGGGGGGGGGGGGGGGGGGGGGGTGTGTGGCCTTGACCAACTGCCAAGTTGCTCGTTTGAAAGCCATGATGTCTCTCTCTCTCTCTCTCATGGGCGGGCCAAATTCTCTGGGCGGGCAAAGCAGAGAAAGGGGAGGTAACCTTTCCCCTTATGATGTCATAAAGGGAAGATTCCAGATCGGCCCATCTGAGCTTTCATTTTCTCAAAGGCAGAGCAGGATACCCAGGGCTCGGTTTACACCTATCACCATTTCTAGCCACTGGGGGACCATAGGCAGGCTGGGGGAACTCACATTAATGTTTAAAAAAGCATTTTGGCTTCATGTGTATGTTTTGAGAGACGTTACTTTGCCTTTAAATTATATATTGTAAAACCCGTATGTGACTTATTTTCTAAAACGAGGGAATTCATGCGGTCTTTGACTGTCCCTCCAGATGAAGGGACTGCACAGAGTGATGGAGGGATGTGGATGGAGGAGGGTTTGACGTCTGCAGACCAACCATTCAGACGACTGCAGGTAAACTCTAAAATACAGCATTCAAAATCTTGCATTCAAAATTGTACGGCGCCGTGACCCTGCTTTGCATCGCGGTGCACTTCACCACCAAAACTAGGGTTGGGTACCGAGACCCGGTGCTAATACGGCACCGGTGCCTTAACGACCGGTATCTACTGGACCGAATAACAACACGGATTTCGGGGCCTCATTTCGGTGCCACTGATATGCCTTCGACGTTACAACAGAAGCATCGCTGCACGTGACGCTAGTTAACATTACACTTGACAGCAGCTAACGTTAGCCTACCGTTAGCTAGTTACGTTACACTCGAGAGCAGCTAACGTTAGCCTACTGTTAGCTAGTTACGTTACACTCGACAGCAGATAACGTTAGCCTACCGCTAGCTAGTTAACGTTACACTCGACAGACGTTAACATTAGCCTAGCGCTAGCTAACGTTACACTCGACAGATGTTTACATTAGCCTACCGCTAGCTAGTTAACGTTACACTCGACAGCATCTAACGTTAGCTAGTTACGTTACACTCGACAGCAGCTAACGTTAGCCTACCGTTAGCTAGTTAACGTTACACTCTACAGCAGCTAACATTAGCCTACTTTTAGCTAGTTAACATTACAATCGACAGCAGCTAATGTTAGCCTACCGCTAGCTAGTAGCAGGACTGAACACGGTTAACATGCTGACAGCTAGACCCAACCAAGTACTGCTTGCTGGCTAATTTGGAATAGCATTTTGGAATAACCCCATGTTGTCTTTTTGTATTATATACAAATAAGATGAGAATGTCAACAGCAGCTCTGTCAGTCAGGTATTGGAATCCGTCAGGAGTTTCTCATCAACGTTCATGTGTATTAACATGACTGACTTTGTTTCTGTCTCTGGCCTCCTCTCCAGTCTCCAGATGTGTCACGGAGGAAGTTACTTCAGGTGCCAGGGGCTGCAGTTCCCTTCCCTCCCCTCAAGGTGGAGTTATCTCTAGACGATTAACCAGCTACTGTAACAATGCAGACACACACACACACACACACACACACACACACACACACACACACACACACACACACACACACACACACACACACACACACACACACACACACACACACACACACGCCCACGACCTTTTCCTTAACATAAGTGCGTCAAAAGGGACGGCAATAGTCCCGACCAAGCGCGTTCACTTACAGCGCTAAAGGGACGGCGATAGTCCCGACCAAGCGTGTTTACTTATAGTGCTAAAGGGACGGCGATAGTCCCGACCAAGCGCGGTTACTTATAGCGCTAAATGGACGGCGATAGTCCCGACCAAGCGCGTTTTACTTATAGCGCTAAAGGGACGGCGATAGCCCCGACCAAGCGCGGTTACTTATAGCGCTAAAGGGACGGCGATAGTCTCGACCAAGCACGTTGACTTATAGCGCTAAAGGACGGCGATAGTCCCGACAAAGCGCGTTTTACTTATAGCGCTAAAGGGACGGCGATAGTCCCGACCAAGCATGTTTACTTACAGCGCTAAAGGACGGCGATAGTCCCGACAAAGCGCATTTTACTTATAGCGCTACAGGGACGGCGATAGTCCCGACCAAGCGCGGTTACTTATAGCGCTAAAGGGACGCCGATAGTCCCGACCAAGCGTGTTTACTTATAGCGCTAAAGGGACGGCGATAGTCCCGACCAAGCGTGTTTACTTATAGCGCTAAAGGGACGGCGATAGTCCCGACAAAGCGCGTTTACTTATAGCGCTAAAGGGACGGCGATAGTCCCGACAAAGCGCGTTTACTTATAGCGCTAAAGGGACGGCAATAGTCCTGACCGAGCGCGTTTACTTACAGCGCTAAAGGAGACTTTTAGCGTCAATAAGAACGACAAATGGCTCCATAGGAGGAACGCTTTGCGCAGGCTGGCTTACCCCCTTGGTTGATGTCAATGTCCAATAATACGGTTGTCTCCGCCCACCAGGTGTTGTCCAATGGGGAGCCGTGTGTCCTGTTCCAGGCCAGGAAGCTGTCTCTCCGCTATGAGAAGCAGAAGCAGTTGGATCTGACGGAGAGAGCCTTTTCTCCTCAGACACCTGTCGACACCAGCCAGTCTGTCTGCCACCAGGATAAGGCCACGTATGTACAGCTGTCTGTCTGAGTGACCTGTCTGTGTACCTGTCTGTCTGACACATAGCTTCAAAAGCAACAGAAAACGATGTATGTATTGTTTAAGGTCATTAAACAATACATATAAACTTTTTCCAATGATTGAAATATGAAAATGTCCGACAGCGAGATTATAGTCCAGTTTGGATATAACGTAGTTATAACCGTAGATGGTTAATATTAACATGCAGTCTGAGGTTATAACGGGACTGATGCAGGACGTCCAGTCAGTTACGCTCAGATTAGTCCAAGAAGGATGTTAATTAAAACAATGTCATTCATTTCAACAAGAGCACACAACCTAATCTGTCTGTCTCTCTGTCTGTCTGTCTCTCTCGCTCTCTCTGTCTCCCTGTCTGTCTGTCTACCGGTCTCTCTGTCTGTCTATCTCTCTGTCTGTCTGTCTCGCTCTCTCTGTCTCCCTGTCTGTCTCTCTGTCTGTCTTTATATCTGTCTGTCTGTCTCTGTCTAACTGTCTCTTGTCTGTGTCTGTCTGTCCGTCTCTTGTTCTCTCTGTCTGTCTGTCTTTATGTCTGTCTCTCTGTCTGTCTGTCTCTCTGTCTACCTGTCTGTCTGTCTCTCTGTCTACCTGTCTGTCTGTCTACCTGTCTGTCTGTCTCTCTGTCTACCTGTCTGTCTGTCTACCTGTCTGTCTGTCTACCTGTCTGTCTGTCTACCTGTCTGTCTTCACCAGACTGATGATGAGGTTTGGAGATGTGGAGGATTTCAGAGGCCTGTCCATCAGGTCAGTGTTACCATCTGTTGGCTAATCATGCCCTTAAATGCTTCCACCAGTGTTACCACTAGCTTTACACTCATGTAGCCGTAGCCTATATGAAAATATATCTAACTTTTGACTTAAAAAAAAGAGAAAGTATGAATAATTTTGACTAATATTTAGGATCAAAGGAACGTATGTTGACGGATGATCAGACTGCCGAAGTGAAGTCAGAATAATTCTATAAAATTAAATGTAAACACCAAAAATTCAATAAAAGTAGTAAAATGATCATTAATTTGACGTGTGGATAGCGTTTCATGGACCCTTCCGTGTTACTTTTGGGCAATTTGGTTGAAACAACCTCAAATGTTCTGATATAGAAACGTTGAAAATGGATCAAATTTGACCCAAAGACATTAAGTGTTGATCACCAAAACACAGTTTGTGTATCTTTGAGGTCTTACAAATCTGATGAATGCATTTCCTTAAAATATATCTATATATATATATATATATATATATATATATATATATATATATATATATATATATATATATATAGATAGATAGATAGATAGATAGATAGATAGATAGATAGATCTAGATATCGATATAGATCTATAGATCTAGATATCGATATATATATATATATATATATATATATATATATATATATATATATATATATATATATATATATATATATATATATATATATATATTGCAAAGCCGATATTTCTTACGTAACATTTTTTGAAACCTGCATTGTTCACATCCATGTTTGTGAGCTCGCGGTCTCCTTTCTTGCGTATACCCAGTCCCTCCAGAAACACGTGATTATGCCATCCCATAATTCAATGCATAATCAGCCAAAGTCTGCATATTATTGCACGGGGTGGGGGGGGGGCGCATTTGTTCAAATACGGCGCACTTTCGCTGCATAAATTGCCGATTTCGGCGCAAAATATGCGGGGCTTGCATGATGTCATAACCCCCGCATTTTCGTTGCAAAAAAGTCCCACATATCTCAGCAGGAAGTTGAGAAATGTTGCGTTAACTTCACACAAGAGCAGCCGTTTTCCCTGTTGCCATGGGAACGTTATGAAGTGACGTAATCACGCGACGTGAATGTCATCGAAAAGCTGCAGACCCCGCGATGAAGCCACGATGGAACCGCCGTTTCATCGCATAAATATCCTGCATATTCCATCGCATTTTTTAAGAAAACGTGCCGAATAATCAAAGATTTTTAGCAACAATCACAAAAAAACTCAATTTTTCTGGAAGGACTGGAAAGTGTAGAACAGAATAATCAATCAAAATGTATTTATATATCACTTTACAGAACCAGCAGGTATCCAAAGTGCTTAACATCAGAAACCAAGAGTAAAAACACATCTAAGAGACTTCAGATACAGTATTAGGGGACCACTAAGGTCTATATAAAGAGACTTCAGATACAGTATTAGGGGACCACTAAGGTCTATATAAAGAGACCTCAGATACAGTATTAGGGGACCACTAAGGTCTATATAAAAGAGACTTCAGATACAGTATTAGGGGACCACTAAGGTCTATATAAAAGAGACTTCAGATACAGTATTAGGGACCACTAAGGTCTATATAAAGAGACTTCAGATACAGTATTAGAGGACCACTAAGGTCTATATAAAGAGACTTCAGATACAGTATTAGGGACCACTAAGGTCTATATAAAGAGACTTCAGATACAGTATTAGGGGACCACTAAGGTCTATATAAAGAGACTTCAGATACAGTATTAGGGGACCACTAAGGTCTATATAAAGAGACTTCAGATACAGTATTAGAGGACCACTAAGGTCTATATAAAGAGACTTCAGATACAGTATTAGGGGACCACTAAGGTCTATATAAAAGAGACTTCAGATACAGTATTAGGGGACCACTAAGGTCTATATAAAGAGACTTCAGATACAGTATTAGGGACCACTAAGGCCTATATAAAGAGACTTCAGATACAGTATTAGGGGCCACTAAGGTCTATATAAAAGAGACTTCAGATACAGTATTAGGGGACCACTAAGGTCTATATAAAGAGACTTCAGATACAGTATTAGGGACCACTAAGGCCTATATAAAAGAGACTTCAGATACAGTATTAGGGGACCACTAAGGCCTATATAAAGAGACTTCAGATACAGTATTAGGGGACCACTAAGGTCTATATAAAAGAGACTTCAGATACAGTATTAGGGGACCACTAAGGCCTATATAAAAGAGACTTCAGATACAGTATTAGGGGACCACTAAGGTCTATATAAAAGAGACTTCAGATACAGTATTAGGGGACCACTAAGGTCTATATAAAAGAGACTTCAGATACAGTATTAGGGGACCACTAAGGTCTATATAAAGAGACTTCAGATACAGTATTAGGGACCACTAAGGCCTATATAAAAGAGACTTCAGATACAGTGTTAGGGACCACTAAGGCCTATATAAAAGAGACTTCAGATACAGTATTAGGGGACCACTAAGGTCTATATAAAAGAGACTTCAGATACAGTATTAGGGGACCACTAAGGTCTATATAAAGAGACTTCAGATACAGTATTAGGGGACCACTAAGGTCTATATAAAGAGACTTCAGATACAGTATTAGGGGACCACTAAGGTCTATATAAAGAGACTTCAGATACAGTATTAGGGACCACTAAGGTCTATATAAAAGAGACTTCAGATACAGTGTTAGGGACCACTAAGGCCTATATAAAAGAGACTTCAGATACAGTATTAGGGGACCACTAAGGTCTATATAAAAGCATCCAAAGAGCACCATGTCATGGGACCTTTAAATAATAAGCATAATAAATTATTTGCAAAGCCGATATTTCTTTTGTAACATTTTGAAACCTGCATTGTTCACATCCATGTTTGCGAGCTCGCGGTCTTCTCCTTTCCTGCGTATAATGTAGAACAGAATAAATCAACATATAGCGAGGGATATATTAATTAGTGGTCCGAGTGGTGAAAAGTAAAATGTCGAGCTGGGGCTGAAGGTGTCCTCTGGTTCCTCTGTCAGACTGCAGCTGTCCAACACGTTCTCCGAGTCTTTGGGTCAGTGGTGGTTCTCAGTGGACAGCGTCTCTCTGCTCTACAACACCTCTGAAGAGGCTGTGTTCAACGCCAGCGACGTGTATGCTCCGGCCTCCTCCTCCTACCACTGCGACCACGTCAGCAGCCTCCAGCGCTACAGCGCCTTGCTGCTGCCCAGCACGGACCCCGCCCGCCGCTGGACCGTCACCTTCACCAACTTCCAGGTACCTGTCCATTTAGGGCTGGGTGATAGGGAGAAAATCAAATATCACGATATTTTTGACCAAATACCTCTATTGATACTGCAACGATATTGTAGCGTTGACTATTGGTGCTTTCACAAAATATTTATTGAAAAATAATCATAAGTAATTTGGATATAATGACTGAGTGGGTAAAGGGAAATAATAGAAGAGCTACAACAGTCTGGTAAGATCAGAAAAGGACGTCCAGAATATGATCTCATATTGTCCTAAAATAGTTCACCGAAACGTGTTCCTGAGAACATGTTAAGAGAGGAATAGGCCGTGCAGCTGCTGAATCTGTCTTCATTTCAGATCAACAAAGGTCAGGTTAACAGATCTTCATCAGATTTTGAGAGACTCTAGTCACGCTCATCCCGCTCCCCGTTTCCGGGTTAGCTTGTTAGAAACCGCTAACTAGCTCATGTAATCCTAACCTAGCTACCGAGCATGTGGTCTTACCTAGCTACTGAGCATGTGGTCTTACCTAGCTACTGAGCATGTGGTCTTACCTAGCTACTGAGCATGTGGTCTTACCTAGCTACTGAGCATGTGATCTTACCTAGCTACTGAGCATGTGGTCTTACCTAGCTACTGAGCATGTGGTCTTACCTAGCTACTGAGCATGTGGTCTTACCTAGCTACTGAGCATGTGGTCTTACCTAGCTACTGAGCATGTGGTCTTACCTAGCTACTGAGCATGTGGTCTTACCTAGCTACTGAGCATGTGATCTTACCTAGCTACTGAGCATGTGGTCTTACCTAGCTACTGAGCATGTGGTCTTACCTAGCTACTGAGCATGTGGTCTTACCTAGCTACTGAGCATGTGGTCTTACCTAGCTACTGAGCATGTGATCTTACCTAGCTACTGAGCATGTGGTCTTACCTAGCTACTGAGCATGTGGTCTTACCTAGCTACTGAGCATGTGGTCTTACCTAGCTACTGAGCATGTGGTCTTACCTAGCTACTGAGCATGTGGTCTTACCTAGCTACTGAGCATGTGGTCTTACCTAGCTACTGAGCATGTGGTCTAGCTACTGAGCATGTGGTCTTACCTAGCTACTGAGCATGTGATCTTACCTAGCTACTGAGCATGTGCGGCTGCCAACAAAGATGTTACAGCAGTGAGAGGTCTCACTCTGGAGCTAAAACAGAGACCTGAACACAGGGTGAAAAGAGGAGCTGCAGCAATGGGCAGAACAACTAAAATATGAAACCATGTAAACGTATTCTGGTACAACCTCAAAATACAATTATGAAGCTGAAAATGAGCAGAATATGGGCGCTTTAAAACTCTGAGGACCCCCCTAGGAGTCCTGGACCCCCGGTTGAAGATCCCTGTTCTAAATTATCTTTTAAAATGTCTCATGTCCCTCTTCAGATTCAGGCTTTCAACGTCACCGCTGGTGGATTTTCTCCTGCGAGCGTCTGCACCACCTTCCTGACGCCGGCCATCCTGATGGGCCTCATCATGTCCCTAATTCTGCTGCTGGTCCTGGCCTACGCCCTGCACATGGTCATCCACCTCAAACACATCGAGCATGACGACCAACGCAAGGCCGACGTCTACTTCCCACACAGCCCTGAACACTGCTGTGTGGAAAATGATGACTCTGAGAAAAATATTCTAAGCCAAGAAGATAATTAGGGTGTTTGGTGGGTTTTTTTGCCCCCAAAGTCGTCTTCCAGGCAGCGCGGCAATGGTTATGTTTAGGGTTAATGTCATAGACAGTTGAAGAAATGGACCAGCAGGTCCCGTGTCTCTGGACGGAGACCAGTGAAGTCTCTTTCCCGGTGATGGCTGAGCGTTACTGAGCAGCCTCCAACTGAGCTTGAAGACGTAGATGTGACGTGAGCAACCTGTCTGAAAGTTGGAAGTCTTCTGGTAGCTGTGCCAAGAGAAATCTCAATCATTCCCAATCTAGCAGAGACGGAGAGCGTAGGTATATGTAAGGAGATAACATAGGCACAGGCTAATTACTGATCACTAACATGATAGTTAACATTAGGAATTACACTTAAACAGCTAATGGAAGTCCAAACTGCCTGAGAGCTTCTCCTGGACTATACGGTAATTCCTCTACTGTGAGACAGTAAGTCTCGTGGTTATGACCCAATCGTTAGCCTATTTTTATAACAACGTCTGCTACGGAGCCATAACGTGAGCTACAAGGTAATGGAGTCTTTTATACATTGTTGTGTTTCTTTAGAAATAAACAACGGACAAATAGAGTCTTTAAACGCTTCAGATGTAAAGTTATTCTCTGTCAAAGTGACGTCAGAATGAATGGCAGTCAATGGGATGCTAACGGGAGGTGATGGCTTGGTAGCATCAGAATGAATGGCAGTCAATGGGATGCTAACGGGAGCTGATGGCTTGGTAGCATCAGAATGGCGCCATAGGATCTACGCGGTGTGGATGCTCACTTACCCCCAGCTAACCCTAACATTACCCCCCTCGGGTAATGTTAGGGTTAGCTGCCTGGAAGGCGACGTTGGAGGCAAAAAACCCCATTGAGCGATAATTAGGCTTCAAGACACTACACTTCAAAAAGAGACACAGCTGACTGGATGCTGACCACTGGTGTACTTTCAGCTCAGGATTAGATTTTCTTTTAAATATACACCATTTATGTTTTTTTTTATTTGATTTGCCTATTAGTGGGTTTCTGCATTCGTCTTTATAACAAATTTAATAAAAATATGAATAAAAAATGTTTTCCCTGTAGTATATATGTAGTGTTTGGTCATTTTCCTTTCAGTATCTGTTGTTACGGAGCGTAAAACATTACGCTATAGTGCAGACTCGTAGTTAAACGAGATATAAACATCGCCGTAACTGTTCCTACTGGCGCTGGTGGTCAGGACACTAGCTGCAGTCTTCTCCTGAACAGAGGTGGTGCTAATGAGGAAAGGCTACCGACTTATTTCTACGGACTCGAAGAAGAAGAAAAAAGGTAAACAATGGCAGAACTGGCAGCAACATTGACGTCAATGCTTGGATCTGATTGGATGAGCTACTTGGTGGGATCAAGCCTTTCATTCACCATAAAGAGCTCATCTTAACCAGTCAGTTCACCAGAGAGACCTGCAGTCTCAGAGAGTCCTGGATCCATGAAATAACTGGCCTTTCAAAATAAAAGTCTGCCTGCCTCTATGGGAATCTAACATAGGGGTGGACTGACTTCAGATGCCGGCGGTTTAGACATTAATGGCTGTGTTGAGTTATTTTGAAAGGACAGCACATTTACCCTGTTATACAAGCTGCACCCTTCATACTTTACACTGTTATACAAGCTGCACCCTTCATACTTTACACTGTTATACAAGCTGGACACTTCATACTTTACACTGTTATACAAGCTGGACACTTCATACTTTACCCTGTTATACAAGCTAGACACTTCATACTTTACCCTGTTATACAAGCTAGACACTTCATACTTTACCCTGTTATACAAGCTGGACACTTCATACTTTACACTGTTATACAAGCTGGACACTTCATACTTTACCCTGTTATACAAGCTGCACCCTTCATACTTTACCCTGTTATACAAGCTAGACACTTCATACTTTACCCTGTTATACAAGCTGGACACTTCATACTTTACCCTGTTATACAAGCTGCACACTTCATACTCTACACTGTTATACAAGCTGGACACTTCATACTTTACCCTGTTATACAAGCTGGACACTTCATACTTTACCCTCTTATACAAGCTGTACCCTTCATACTTTACACTGTTATACAAGCTGCACACTTCATACTTTACACTGTTATACAAGCTGCACACTTCATACTTTATATTTGAGCAAAGTGTAATTTCTTCAGTGTTGTCCCATTAAAAGATATAATGAAATATTTACTATAATGTGAGGGGTGTACTCACTTTGTGAGATACTGTATCCGCCACACAACAAGCCTTTAAATCAGACAAATGGCAGTTAAAATCCCTCCAATTCAAAATAAAAAAGTTCATATAAAACGTCATCATGTTGAGTCGATTCTGAACCAATCAGCTGTTAGATCAGCTGACAGGCCGTTTCCCAGCATGCACTGGGTCCGCCTGGGTCTTGCAGTCGGTGAGCATGTGGTCTTACCTAGCTACTGAGCATGTGGTCTTACCTAGCTACTGAGCATGTGGTCTTACCTAGCTACTGAGCATGTGGTCTTACCTAGCTACTGAGCATGTGGTCTTACCTAGCTACTGAGCATGTGATCTTACCTAGCTACTGAGCATGTGATCTTACCTAGCTACTGAGCATGTGGTCAGTAGCTATGCCGATTCTGATTTCATTTTTTCTAACCACTTTACAGCTCACACATATTTACTTTCTATCTTTTCTTTAATAGAACATGTTGAACAGATAATGGATCACTATGAAATAGAACTATATCAATGACTCCTGGTGTGGGACATTCACACACATCTAAAGGTCAATGTTAGAACCATTTCCTTCTCTTCACGTCCAATATCAACTAAAGAAATGTGATTTGGGTTGTTGGTGTGGTCCCTCCACGCCCTACTCTTTCCTTGCAGCTGTTGCATATTGCAAACTTGTTATCTTCTGCACACACACTGAAGAACCCCAAACAGCTGACATGTTGCAGGTTAATTCACCAGGTTCCTACATGTGGGAGAATAAGACAGCGAAATATACAGCGTTCCTGTTTACATTTGCAAAAATTTTGATACTAAGCTTCCAGTTTATTTAACCAATTATTGCTGAGTTCTTCTATTTTTCTTATTGAACTGTCTTGTTGAACCATGGTGCAGCCAGCGTTTGTTCTGTATATTCAAAACCCTTCATACAAAATAGCATCTTGTTGTGAAGAGGACTAGTCAAGTAGAGCCTCTCCTCTAGCTTCTGTGGCAGGAGTGTAGGCCTACAGTGTGTAATGAAGCCTAATTAATGTATGAAGAGTTCATTTGCAAAAACAGGTACCTCTGTTTTTAATGTTGTGTATGCAATCTGAGGCATATTAATCACTTAATCATTTGAAGAATGCATTTGATCTGTTTTTGAAAATTAACTTCTCATTAAGCATGATGCATTGTCAGACAGTTTGGGTCTCCATGTCCTAACAGCGACTGGTGTAATTCCCGCTCTGTCCGCTGGGTGGCAGTGATACAGGTGGAGCAGGTTCAAGCAGCCATTAATTCAGAGAAGAAGAAGAAGGCGCCCAGCGGTACTCTGGGGAGAATATGGCAGATCTGTACCAACTTTTGTGGATATAAAAAGAACCCAACACGTTGTTTAAAGCAGCGGTTTGATTCCTGAAGCCCGTGTGTTGTTTAGTTCTTAATCACAGCGCTGGAGGGTGAATTAAACCCGCCATTTAGACACTTTTCTCCTCGGCCTAGCTTTGCTGGTTAGCATTCTGGCTAACTGGTGTAGCTAGCTGCTACAGGACAGTTCCATGTGACGTCAGGAGGGAACGTTGACCGTTGGTTCTTCTCCGAATGCGTAGCTCCTACGGCGCCATTTTGATGCTAACAAGCCATCACCTCCCGTTAGCATCCCATTGACTGCCATTCATTTTGACGGTGAATAACTTTACATCTGAAGCGTTTAAAGACTCTATTTGTCCGTTGTTTATTTCTAAAGAAACACGACAACGTATAAAAGGCTCCATTACCTTGTAGCTCACGTTATGGCTCCGTAGCAGACGTTGTTATAAAAACAGGCTAACGATTGGGTCATAACCACGAGACTTACTGCCTCATAGTAGAGGAATTACCGTATAGTACAGGAGAAGCTCTCAGGCAGTTTGGACTTCCATTAGCTGTTTAAGTGTAATTACTAATGTTAACTATCATGTTAGTGATCAGTAATTAGCCTGTGCCTATGTTATCTCCTTACATATACCTACGCTCTCCGTCTCTGCTAGATTGGGAATGATTGAGACTTCTCTTGCACAGCTACCAGAAGACTTACAGCTATGGTGTAATGTCAGTGTCGTTCAGCAGTAGACGGTCTTAGCCCGGTTGCCTTCTTTCTGCGGCCGGCTGCCCTCTTTCTGCTGCCGGGGACAGGGCCTGGATGTTCACGCTCCTCTCCGTTGCCCTCCCACTGCTCCCCCGACGCCTGCTCGTCTCCTGCCGCTCCCTCTGCAGGATGGAGCCCGTCGTAGTGAGGTGTCTCCCCGGGGAGCCCAAACTCACCATCTCCTTCTGTCTGCACGGCAGCCACAAGCACATGCTCCGGGACCAGGGCGAGCCGCTGGGAAAGGTCCTGGCCAGGATCTCCAATGGCCTCGCCAAGGGCCAGGGAAAGGCGAAGAAGTCCAAGAAGAACAAGGCACAGGAGCCTGGTGAAAGCCCCGAGCACGTTGTGGTGAAGCTGTTCTGCGACGGGCAAGAAGTGGCCGAGACGGAGCTGAACTCGGCGGCCTGGCAGCACGGGGCCGTGCTGCAGGTGGGAGGCTGTAAATACTCGGTACAGCGCAACGCTCCCACCTTCACCACCGCAGAGCTCCCGGTGTCCCTGCTGGCCGGGTTCCCCGTCTGCCCCCATCTGCAGGTCGAGTTTGGGAACCTCCAAGACTGCGAGTTCACGTGGTATAAGGAAAAGGCCCCATGCACAAGGTAGTTATAATACAACAGAGTAGGCTAGACGTGCAGCTTAGTGTCCCTGTCCCACATTATTTCCCAAAAACGGAGTGTCCCAAATGATGAGGATTTTAACCCTTGTGTTGACTTCAGGTCCCATTGGCCCGTTTTAATTTTTTGTTTTATATCAGAAAATATTGGACGTAGAAATAAGCGCTGAAAATGTGTAGAAGAAAACAATTAAAATTTAAAATGTTGTAAAAAGCAAAAACAAATTGTGAAAAAAGGCGTCAAAAATGTCAGAAAAAAAGGTTGAAACGAAGACAACACAAGGTTTCAACCTTGAAAAAAAACTATTTTTTCCCGACGTTTTTGACGCTTTTTTTCAGTTTGTTTTTGCATTTTCCAACGTTTTACATTTTTTATTTTTCTTGTACACATTATCAGCGCTTATTTCTACGCCCCATATTTCCTGTGGTGTAAGGAAAATGCCCCATACACAAGGTAGTTATATTAAAACAGGGTATACGTGCAGTTTAGTGTCCCAAATTATGAGGATCTTAAATGATGAGGATCTCAAATTACGAGGATCTCAAATTATGAGGATCTTAAATGATGAGGATCGTAAATGATGAGGATCGTAAATGATGAGGATCTTAGTGTATTATTTTCCAAAAACGGAGTGTCCCAAAGCTACCATCTGCAGGATTAGGACTGATTCTAACCCTAACTGTATTTTAAAGATGCCTCGGTTGTCCTTTATAACTGTTATTCTGCATTATCTATATTTTAATAATTTGAGTGTGCTTCTTTCTTTATCTATCTCTTATTTCTTTATTATTATTATTATTATTATTATTACACATTGAATTACTTGCAGGATTTTAACGTGATAATACACATGCCATTGGTGTTATGCATTTTACTAACAGTGTGGTTTGATTCTATAATGTATTTTAAATTATTTATGGTTAGATAAAGCACTTTTAAACACACCACTTATTACTCATTTTTAATGGTATGTGTGTATCATTTTTAACCTCAAGGGCAAGTATTTTAGACCCTTTAAATGTTTTTTTATTTAATTTTTTGAGGTTAAATAATGTGTTTTTAATATTGGGATAGAATTTCATTTGTATTGCGACGCTGGGCTATATATATATATATATATAATTTAAATTAATTAATTATATATATATATATCTCCCGCTGTCCGTCCTGTCCAGTGGTTCTTTTAAGCAGCTTTATTTTAACCCCAACCCGGCTTTTTAAGGAGGTTTTTAAGTGTTGTACTCACACCAGTGGTCCCCTTGTGCCCGTGCCCCTCGCAGCACCCATCCTGGGCGTTTTAACCCAAACCTAACCCATCTTCCATAGGGAATTTGGGGCACTAAACTGCACGTATACCATAAAAAGTGTCACCATATGCACATATTGCATAACGCAACGCCACGTTTGCGTTTTCCCCTAAAGCTTCTGCACCTTTTGTGTTTTTATGTTGTTCTGCTAGCCCTGAAGCTGCTGGAGAAGTTCCAGGCGAGGACAGCGGTTGGACAGAGGTGGGATACGGGAGAGTCCATGTCCCGTCCAATCAGGACATCGGCTACAGACTCAAACTGCGCTGCACACCTAAAGATGGTGAACGCAGTGGCGTGGCCAAGGAGCTGGTCTCTGTGGGAGCCGTAGAGGCCGGACCAGGCATGTGCACGTTCGACAACAGACACGCATACACTGTCAAAGAGGCGGAGTGGCCAGTGGTGAGGGTGGTGTCGTACAACATCCTTGCCGATGTCTACGCCCAGACAGAACTGTCCAAGACGGTGCTTTACCCGTACTGCGCCCCCTACGCCCTGCAGCTGGACTACAGGCAGAACCTGATCAAGAAGGAGCTGGCCGGGTACAACGCCGACATCGTCTGCCTGCAGGAGGTTGACAAAGGTAATCGAGATGTTCCGATAGCGATACCAGTATCAGTATTGGCTCCGGGGATACGGGGAATAAGACAAAGTCCCAATAAGTCGGCGTGTTCCTTTTAAAGCGCTGCAGTGCTCTCCCTTCTCTTCATTGAAGCCTCTGTGTTTACAGACTTGTGGTGATGATCAATGGGCTCTAGGTGCCAAAATAAATCAGTTTGGTACTGCCATTTTGTTTTGTTTTGTCATGGTTCATGTGTGCAGTAAACATTACACTTCATGAGAAAGATATCAATATCAATTCTAAGCTAAAAAATCCTGATTCATATTTTTCCCCGAATCGTGCAGGCCTATAAGTGAGTCTGCTTTCTGACTTTCCTCATGTTCTCTGGACTCTTCAGGGGTGTTCGTGGACAGTCTGACTCCAGCTCTGGATGCCTTCGGCCTGGACGGCGTTTTCAGGATCAAAGAGAAGCAGCACGAAGGCCTCGCCACTTTCTACCGCAGGTCAGGTCCGCCAGCAGCCAGACTCAGAAGGACATGTCTTCTGTGTTTTTCCCGTGTTGTCGTTCTTGGATCTTAACAGCGTTCTTCAAATGATGCACACGGGCCTTTATGTCATGGGTAGGACTGGGAATCAATACCTAAGCCGTTAGGGCAGGTAGGTAGGTAGGTAGGTGGACGGACTTACTGACTGACTGACGTAGGTAGAGATAGATGGATGGATAGGTAGGTAGATGGATAGATAGATAGGTAGGTAGGTAGATGGATAGGTAGGTAGGTAGATGGATAGGTAGGTAGATGGATGGGTAGGTAGATGGATGGATAGGTAGTTAGATGGATAGGTAGTTAGATGGATGGTAGGTAGATGGATGGATAGGTAGGTAGATGGATGGATGGTAGGTAGATGGATGGATGGATAGGTAGGTAGATGGATGGTAGGTAGATGGATGGATAGGTAGGTAGGTAGGTAGATGGATGGATAGGTAGGTAGATGGATGGGTAGGTAGGTAGATGGATGGATGGATAGGTAGGTAGGTAGATGGATGGATAGGTAGGTAGATGGATGGATGATGGATAGGTAGGTAGGTAGGTAGATGGATGGTAGGTAGATGGATGGATAGGTAGGTAGGTAGATGGATGGATAGGTAGGTAGGTAGATGGATGGATGGATAGGTAGGTAGATGGATGGATGGATAGCTAGGTAGGTAGATGGATGGATAGGTAGGTAGATAGATGGTAGGTAGGTAGATAGATTATTATCATTGCATATCTCTCCACAACGAAATTAAGATGACATCGATCACTCACTTAGCAGCATAAAGACAGAAAGATAACAAGTGACAGTGTCAGCAACAATTAATAGATAAATATAACCGTGCATTTCCAAACACGGTATGGTTCAGGCCCAGCTAAGCTTAGTCTTTCAACCTTTCAGCGATGTGATCTGCAGTGCCACAAGCCCAATAGTTCGGGCTGGGCGATATGGCCCAAAAAAAAAAAATAATCCCAGATTTGTTCACAAAAATTCAGATTTAAGATTCACATCGATTTGTTTCTCCCTCTACTTAAAGGCAGTCTGCAGATGACAGAGACATTTGTTTTGTTTTGACTCATATGCACACACACACGGGGCATGCCCACCATTGTTTTGGTGGATGTTAAGGAGGAAACTGATTTTCATTTAAACAAATTACGACGTTAACTACACATTCAAGTTCATCGATGAAATCCTGATAAAGTTCCCTTGGTCCCCCCATCATCACATCCCCTTCACCATACCCCCCCATCATCACATCCCCTTCACCATACCCCCCCATCATCACATCCCCTTCACCATACCCCCCATCATCACATCCCCTTCACCATACCCCCCCATCATCACATCCCCTTCACCATACCCCCCCATCATCACATCCCCTTCACCATACCCCCACATCATCACATCCCCTTCACCATACCCCCCCATCATCACATCCCCTTCACCATACCCCCCCATCATCACATCCCCTTCACCATACCCCCCACATCATCACATCCCCTTCACCATACCCCCCCATCATCACATCCCCTTCACCATACCCCCCCCCCCATCATCACATCCCCTTCACCATACCCCCACATCATCACATCCCCTTCACCATACCCCCCCCATCATCACATCCCCTTCACCATACCCCCCCATCATCACATCCCCTTCACCATACCCCCCCATCATCACATCCCCTTCACCATACCCCCCCATCATCACATCCCCTTCACCATACCCCCACATCATCACATCCCCTTCACCATACCCCCCCATCATCACATCCCCTTCACCATACCCCCCCATCATCACATCCCCTTCACCATACCCCCACATCATCACATCCCCTTCACCATACCCCCACATCATCACATCCCCTTCACCATACCCCCCCATCACCAAGGGAACTTCATCAGGATGCATAGTATCCTGGATCCATGAAATAACTGGCCTTTCAAAATAAAAGTCTGCCTGCCTCTATGGGAATCTAACATAGGGGTGGACTGACTTATGCCTCCTGTATTTTAAGGAAGAACATTCATTTATTTACGATACATTATTCATTCACAAAGATAATTGGTGTCCTTAAAGGTCGGATTTTTACTATTTTTTTTTTTAATTAAGGCATTAAGATCAATTTCCAAAAGATGATTTTTTTTTAATTCCTCTTTTTAGTCACCTTTAGCGTGGCTTCATAAGCTTATGAGAGCCAATATATTTTGTAAATACAATATTTAGTTGATATAATATTCAACCTGATAAAGTCATTTTAAAAATTACATAATTTTGTCCTTTTTTAGGTCGAAGTTTCAGCTGCTAAGCCGTCATGACATCGTGCTGAACGAGGCGTTGACCTCTGACCCCATCCATTCTACGCTGCTGGAGAGGGTTTCTGCTAACGGCGCTTTGAAGGACAAGATACTGCAGAGGTCCACCACCCTGCAGGTACTGCTGGGTAGCGGCTGCACTAACTGGGAATACCTCGGAAGAGGACTCGGGACTTGTGGAATGTTTGGCTCGTAGTCGTGCAGCTTTAACTCGACCGTAGGAAATTGTGTTGGGGATGTTCTGACATTTATTTATTTTAGTTTTTCCTGGATAAGGGGGGGACTCAGCTCTAGAGGGTGACACGGGAATCAGTTGTCGCTGCCATCCCGAGCCCACGAAAATACTCCCGTCGTATCCCGATCACGTGACTGTGTAACACACGTTATAATGCTCGCCTAGCTGCTAGCATGGCACGCCCTCATACTCTGCTTCTGACTGGCTAGTAGTCCTTACCTAGGTACTGTCAGGGCCCTCATACTCTGCTTCTGACTGGCTAGTAGTCCTTACCTAGGTACTGTCAGGGCCCTCATACTCTGCTTCTGACTGGCTAGTAGTCCTTACCTAGGTACTGTCAGGGCCCTCATACTCTGCTTCTGACTGGCTAGTAGTCCTTACCTAGGTACTGTCAGGGCCCTCATACTCTGCTTCTGACTGGCTAGTAGTCCTTACCTAGGTACTGTCAGGGCCCTCATACTCTGCTTCTGACTGGCTAGTAGTCCTTACCTAGGTACTGTCAGGGCCCTCATACTCTGCTTCTGACTGGCTAGTAGTCCTTACCTAGGTACTGTCAGGGCCCTCATACTCTGCTTCTGACTGGCTAGTAGTCCTTACTAGGGGCGGTACGGTTCACAAAATCCACGGTTCGGTTCGTATCACAGTTTTCGGTTCTGTACGGTTCTTGTTATTTTTTCTTTTAATCTTTAACACTCCAGAAATATACTTCAGCATATGATATATAGCTGAAATTAGCATATTGAATGCATGTTGCACAATACATGCACACTCCACCTGAGGAGCGGTCGGCTCGGCGCCTCTCAGAATCTGACGAAGATCTTTTAACCTGACCTTTGTTGATCTGAAATGAAGACAGATTCAGCAACTGCACGGCCTATTCCTCTCTTAACATGTTCTCAGGAACACGTTACGGTGAACTATTTTAGGACAATATGAGATCATATTCAGAACGAGACGCCATTAGAGTCCGTTTTGAAATCCGGGAGCAGCCAGACCCAGGTGACGCGTTCGTCCAATCAGCTGCCATGTGTTGCGTTCGTCACGCTCATCCCCCTCGCCGTTTCCAGTAAGTGTTTTAACGTAGGTGTATGAAGTGGCCCTACGGCAGGAAGAGGTTAGTGCACGTTAACGGTGGACTGACGGACCGTGAGACGCACACACGCTCCGAACAGAGACAAGAGAACCGAGACAAGAGAACCGAGACAAGAGAACCGAGACAAGAGAACCGAGACAAGAGAACCGAGACAAGAGAGACAAGAGAACCGAGACAAGAGAGACAACAGAACCGAGACAAGAGAACAGAGACAAGAGAACCGAGACAAGAGAGACAAGAGAACCGAGACAAGAGAGACAACAGAACCGAGACAAGAGACCCGAGACAAGCCGACAGAGACAAGAGAACCGAGACAAGAGAGACAACAGAACCGAGACAAGAAACCCGAGACAAGCCGACCGAGACAAGACAACCGAGTCAAGAGAGACAAGCAAACCGAGACAAGCCGACCGAGACGAGAGAACCGAGACGAGAGACAAGAGAACCGAGACAAGCCGACCGAGACGAGAGAACCGAGACGAGAGAACCGAGACAAGAGAGACAAGAGAACCGAGACAAGCCGACCGAGACAAGAGAGACTAGAGAACCGAGACTAGAGAACCGAGACTAGAGAACCGAGACAAGCCGACCGAGACAAGAGAACCGAGGCAAGAGAGACAAGAGAACCGAGACAAGCCAACAGAGACTAGAGAACCGAGCAGTTTTCATGCCCCGTACCCCCCCAGTCCTTATCTAGCTGCTGTTACCACCAAAATTCCTCAATGTAGGAAAAACCCCTGTTAATAAGATTCAACTTTTATTTTTTAAAATAGAGAGAAAAAAGACAGAATGATCACTAACACAATAATAATAATCAGGGTTTCCAACACTGGGGACACACTTAGTGACCTGTGCTTCCTGGTGTCTCTGCAGGTCAGTGTGCTCGAGGACCTGAACAAACCAGGCAGGAAGGTCTGTGTGGCCAACACTCACCTGTACTGGCACCCGAAAGGTAAAGCCACTCATTCCTCTGTATGAACACACCTGAGTCACTGATGTAAGAGAGCAGAGCGATGATTTGCACCCTTAATCTGCACGAGATTATATTTTCCTTTTCTTTTTTTTAAAGGAGGGAACATTCGGTTAGTCCAGATGGGCGTGGCTCTGCAACACCTGCGTCATGTGATTACCGAGGAGGCACCTGGCGCCCCTCTGGTCTTCTGTGGTGACTTTAACTCCACCCCTAACTCAGGTAACTCCACCCCTAACTCAGGTAACTCCACCCCTAACTCAGGTAACTCCACCCCTAACTCAGGTAACTCCACCCCTAACTCAGGTAACTCCACCCCTAACTCGGGTAACGCCACCCCTAACTCGGGTAACGCCACCCATAACTCGGGTAACGCCACTCCTAACTCGGGTAACGCCACCCCTAACTCAGGTAACGCCACCCCTAACTCAGGTAACGCCACCCCTAACTCAGGTAACGCCACCCCTAACTCAGGTAACGCCACTCCTAACTCAGGTAACTCCACACCTAACTCAGGTAACTCCACCCCTAACTCGGGTAACGCCACCCCTAACTCGGGTAACGCCACCCCTAACTCGGGTAACGCCACCCCTAACTCGGGTAACGCCACCCCTAACTCGGGTAACGCCACACCTAACTCAGGTAACTCCACACCTAACTCAGGTAACTCCACACCTGAAGGCCACAGCAGAACCTGTCTCTGCCAGTTTACACTTGGTCTTTTATTAACTTCAGGTGAAGCTCGTATGAATGATTAAAAGGAAATACTCTCCCTAACTTTGCCTCATTTGCATAAACAGTTACTGGCTGTTCATACCTGCCATATTTACAAATTATGACTATGTCAGAAAGCATACGCCTAACTATATGCATATGCATAACTAGCCGTTCTGGGAGCAACAAGCTCCGTATGTTCTGCACGGCGTCAAACAAACTCTCCCAGGACTCCTCCCATGTGTTGCATGGGCAGTACCAACTCCTGTCCTCCGGGAGGCGCTATAACGTCCCAGACTGCAGGAAGAACACATATAAACACTCATCTGTCAATATCTCTGCTGAATCAACACAGGAGGGCAAACAAGTGATAGTTCCCCCCCACTTTCATCTATATATTTATATTTATGGCTATTTAAGACCTATTTTGGCTATTTTAGAGCTTGTATTGCAAGACAAATGTCAGTCTACGGCCAATAAAGGGCTATCTATCTATCTATCTATCTATCTATCTATCTATCTATCTATCTATCTATCTATCTATCTATCTATCTATAGATATAAAGCCCTCTTAAAACATCTGAAGAACACAGCTGTCTATTCTAAAATGATTGCGTTTCCTCATAAAAGCCATCCTCTTCTGTAACTTTGGGTATTCTCTCTGAACTGTGCAGGCCCAGCCTTGGTGCATCTCGTGTTTGGGCAGAGCTGTGGTTGCTTACGTCTTGTTGTGGTGTGCAGGTGTGTTCCAGCTGGTCCGGGAGGCCGTGGTCCCCCTGCAGCATGCCGACTGGGCCAGCTCTGGGCCGGAGGAGTCCTGCAGCATGGAGCTGCTCTCTGCCTTCCCCCCCCTGCTGAGCGCCTGCAGCCAGCCCGCCTACACCAACTACGTGGGAGGCTTTCACGGCTGCCTGGACTACATCTTCATACAGCCGGACAGCATGCAGGTAGTAGCCGGGACTTCACCGTACGCCCAGCTCACCAGTCCTTCCCCACACCACACCGTCCCCTCAGAGCCACGCCCACGGCTCACAGCAGCCGGTTGGATTTTATAAAACTGTTCAGGAACCGGTATCGAATTACATATATCGTTATCGAAATGTTTTGATTGATACCCAGCCGTGTGTGTGTTTCTGTCTGTGTGTGTTTCTGTCTGTCTGTGTGTGTGTCTGTGTCTGTGTGTCTGTGTGTGTGTGTGTCTGTGTGTGTGTGTCTGTGCCTGTGTGTGTGTGTGTGTGTAGGTGGAGCAGGTGATTCCTCTGCCCAGCCACCAGGAGGTCACCACCTACGAGGCTCTGCCCAGCGTCGCTCACCCCTCGGACCACATCGCCCTGATCTGTGACCTGCGCTGGAACCCCTGACCTGTCGGACACAATGCCAGCGTGGATTTCTTAACGCTTGAATGGAGTGTGAGCATGGACACGTGGAGAGAAATGATCTGACACCAGAGAACTGTGTGAAGTTACAAAATAACTGAAATGTTGTGGTTAAGTTCATATTGTATTATTAACAGTACAATAATTACTGAATTTAAATCGCTGATATTCAGTGTTGTGGTTGTTAATGCAACAAGTAATGAACTCAACATTGCTTGTTATTTTGCTTTTTGGCTTTTTCCTTTTCCTTTAGTGTGTTATATATCTTGTGATATAAGTGAAAAAGGCCAAAGTCCGCCCCAAAGGGACTTACCATCTCCAACAGAAGACACTGTTCACTAACTGCTCCAAACAGCTCTATTGTAGTCCAGCCTTTACTTCAGAGACAAAAAGGGTCACTTTGGAACACACGTTATAATGCTCGCCTAGCTGCTAGCATGGCACGCCCTCATACTCTGCTCCTGACTGGCTAGTAGTCCTTACCTAGCTACTGTCAGGGCACGCCCTCATACTCTGTTTCTGACTGGCTAGTAGTCCTTACCTAGGTACTGTCAGGGCCCTCATACTCTGCTCCTGACTGGCTAGTAGTCCTTACCTAGCTACTGTCAGGGCCCTCATACTCTGCTCCTGACTGGCTAGTAGTCCTTACCTAGGTACTGTCAGGGCCCTCATACTCTGCTCCTGACTGGCTAGTAGTCCTTACCTAGCTACTGTCAGGGCCCTCATACTCTGCTTCTGACTGGCTAGTAGTCCTTACCTAGCTACTGTCAGGGCCCTCATACTCTGCTTCTGACTGGCTAGTAGTCCTTACCTAGGTACTGTCAGGGCCCTCATACTCTGCTTCTGACTGGCTAGTAGTCCTTACCTAGCTACTGTCAGGGCCCTCATACTCTGCTCCTGACTGGCTAGTAGTCCTTACCTAGCTACTGTCAGGGCCCTCATACTCTGCTCCTGACTGGCTAGTAGTCCTTACCTAGGTACTGTCAGGGCCCTCATACTCTGCTTCTAACTGGCTAGTAGTCCTTACCTAGCTACTGTCAGGGCCCTCATACTCTGCTCCTGACTGGCTAGTAGTCCTTACCTAGCTACTGTCAGGGCCAGACTCTTTGTACAGAGTCTGGTAGGACCAGGCTAAGCTACGGCCCTTCTACAACAGCTGTTATGTATTTAGTTCACACAGACACGTATTGGCTTCAATACCCAATGACATCGTTAATAAATATATATATATTAACATTTTAACAAAAATATTTATTATTACATTACATTTTTTTATTATTTTGGCCAAACAAGTCTCTCAGTGGTCCTTACAGCTGTTTTCTTTCTAAATAAAGTTTGGGTCTACAGCATTAGTCAGATTCTCGGCTTATTCTCGTGCGTCTGTTTTAAATTCTGGTATTTCTAACAACACCAGAAGGCAGCGCCAGGGGAGATGGATGTCTCCATGGATACGGTGACTGGCGAGTAAGGTGCTTTCATTTTTTGGATCAACTCATGCTGCGGTCCAGGCGTCCTGTAACTCGTGTTTTCACGAACTTCTACCAGTGAAAGAGCCCTGGAACGGCAGTCAGACCCCTAACACACACACACACACACACACACACACACACACACACACACACACGTACACAGGTACACACGCACACACATAGACACACAGACACACACACACACGTACACAGGTACACACAGAGACATACAGAGATACATACACACACAGGTACACACACAGACAGACACACACACACACAGACAGAGATACACACACACACACACACACACACACACACACACACACACACACACACAGACTCCCAGGTACACACACATCAACACTAATGGCGCCCCCTGTTGATGCTGTACAGACGTTGCTGATTAACGGTGAGAAATGGAACTAAAACGACATGAATAGGCAACGTAAAGTAACTCTGCACGTTGTAATCAAAACATTACGCATACGACTGTGTACTACTACAGGTTATGTTTACTAAATGAAGCCCAAAATATGTCGCCGACTAGAA
>CM042319.1:1359606-1362106 GCA_023566125.1 Zingel zingel | reverse complement strand
TTACATCACTGGGTTAGGGTCCCGGGAGCACTGTGCTGCTAACGGCTAACTTTATAACATATTATATTATGTTATTGGTATTTTACACGTCGTTAACGTTGGCATCCGATTCGGCAGTTAAGGGGAAATTTAAGGGAAACTTACAGCTTCTGATGCGGCAGTTAAGGGGACATTTAAGGGAAACTTAAAGCTTGTGATTCTGCAGTTAAGGGAACATTTCAGAGAAATTTACAGCTTCTGATTCGGCAGTTAAGGGAACATTTAAGGGAAATTTACAGCTTCTGATTCGGCAGTTAAGAGGAAATTTAAGGGAAACTTACAGCTTCTGATTCGGCAGTTAAGGGAAAAGTTAAGGGAAATTTACAGCTTCTGATTCTGCAGTTAAGGGAAAAGTTAAGGGAAACTTAAAGCTTGTGATTCTGCAGTTAAGGGAAAAGTTAAGAGAAATTTACAGCTTGTGACTCACAGCGTGTAGACCACATTAGACCAGGTCCAGATCCAAAACCACTACACCTGGACTTGTCAAATCTGGACTAACTTATCCTAGAGAGACTCAAGATTTGTGAAAATGCAATAAAGGGAGATTTTGCTGTTCTTGTTCACATGTAGACCACATTACATTACAGGACAGGACAGTAATCTGAATATCTTCTAGTATCTTCTCTCCTCTGGGACAGTAATCTGAATATCTTCTAGTCTCTCCTCTGGGACAGTAATCTGAATATCTTCTAGTCTCTTCTCTCCTCTGGGACAGTAATCTGAATATCTTCTAGTCTCTTCTCTCCTCTGGGACAGTAATCTGAATATCTTCTAGTCTCTTCTCTCCTCTGGGACAGTAATCTGAATATCTTCTAGTATCTTCTCTCCTCTGGGACAGTAATCTGAATATCTTCTAGTCTCTTCTCTCCTCTGGGACAGTAATCTGAATATCTTCTAGTCTCTTCTCTCCTCTGGGACAGTAATCTGAATATCTTCTAGTCTCTCCTCTGGGACAGTAATCTGAATATCTTCTAGTCTCTCCTCTGGGACAGTAATCTGAATATCTTCTAGTCTCTTCTCTCCTCTGGGACAGTAATCTGAATATCTTCTAGTCTCTTCTCTCCTCTGGGACAGTAATCTGAATATCTTCTAGTCTCTCCTCTGGGACAGTAATCTGAATATCTTCTAGTCTCTTCTCTCCTCTGGGACAGTAATCTGAATATCTTCTAGTCTCTTCTCTCCTCTGACAGTAATCTGAATATCTTCTAGTATCTTCTCTCCTCTGGGACAGTAATCTGAATATCTTCTAGTATCTTCTCTCCTCTGGGACAGTAATCTGAATATCTTCTAGTCTCTTCTCTCCCCTGGGACAGTAATCTGAATATCTTCTAGTCTCTCCTCTGGGACAGTAATCTGAATATCTTCTAGTCTCTCCTCTGGGACAGTAATCTGAATATCTTCTAGTCTCTTCTCTCTTCTGGGACAGTAATCTGAATATCTTCTAGTCTCTTCTCTCCTCTGGGACAGTAATCTGAATATCTTCTAGTCTCTTCTCTCCTCTGGGACAGTAATCTGAATATCTTCTAGTCTCTTCTCTCCTCTGGGACAGTAATCTGAATATCTTCTAGTCTCTTCTCTCCTCTGGGACAGTAATCTGAATATCTTCTAGTCTCTTCTCTCCTCTGGGACAGTAATCTGAATATCTTCTAGTCTCTTCTCTCCTCTGACAGTAATCTGAATATCTTCTAGTCTCTTCTCTCCTCTGGGACAGTAATCTGAATATCTTCTAGTATCTTCTCTCCTCTGGGACAGTAATCTGAATATCTTCTAGTATCTTCTCTCCTCTGACAGTAATCTGAATATCTTCTAGTATCTTCTCTCCTCTGGGACAGTAATCTGAATATCTTCTAGTCTCTTCTCTCCTCTGGGACAGTAATCTGAATATCTTCTAGTCTCTTCTCTCCTCTGGGACAGTAATCTGAATATCTTCTAGTCTCTTCTCTCCTCTGGGACAGTAATCTGAATATCTTCTAGTCTCTAAAGAATGAACGTTTGTGTTTTTAATGTCCTCCAACGTCTTTAGTCTTACAGGCGTGGACTGATAACCCTGTATGGCACGTGTCAAACTCGAGGCCCGCGGGCCAAATTCGGCCCCTTGCCAATTTTGATCCGGCCCACATATAACCCACCTAGATGTGAGCCAAACCAAAAGGACGGGGACTGTGTTTCAGACTGCGGTGACGTTATGTTAAAGCAGAATTTAGCTGATTTGGCGACTTTGAGACCCAGGAATTGAGTTTACATATTCAGGCTGTGAGACAAGTTGACGTAAAATAAATGTATTCTTAGTTTTGCTTGGTGTGTGTGTGTGTGTGTGTGTGTGTGTGTGTGTGTGTGTGTGTGTGTGTGTGTGTGTGTGTGTGTGTGTGTGTGTGTGTGTGTGTGTGTGTGTGTGTGTGTGTGTGTGTGTGTGTGTGTGTGTGTGTGTGTGTGTGTGTGTGTGTGTGTGTGTGTGTGTGTG
>CM042319.1:1344606-1349606 GCA_023566125.1 Zingel zingel | reverse complement strand
CGTGGTCGTGGAGGACGGCGTCAGGATTAAACGCTGCACCGTGCTCAAGGGAGCGCGGGTCCGATCGCACTCCTGGCTGGAGAGCTGCATCGTGGGATGGAGCTCCTCTGTAGGCCAGTGGGTGAGTAATGGACAGGCTGTAGGCCAGTGGGTGAGACAGGCTGTAGGCCAGTGGGTGAGACAGGCTGGGCCAGTGGGTGAGACAGGCTGTAGGACAGGCTGCAGGCCAGTGGGTGAGTAATGGACAGGCTGCAGGCCAGTGGGTGAGACAGGCTGTAGGCCAGTGGGTGAGACAGGCTGTAGGCCAGTGGGTGAGACAGGCTGTAGGCCAGTGGGTGAGACAGGCTGTAGGCCAGTGGGTGAGACAGGCTGTAGGCCAGTGGGTGAGACAGGCTGTAGGCCAGTGGGTGAGACAGGCTGTAGGCCAGTGGGTGAGTAATGGACAGGCTGTAGGCCAGTGGGTGAGACAGGCTGTAGGCCAGTGGGTGAGACAGGCTGTAGGCCAGTGGGTGAGTAATGGACAGGCTGCAGGCCAGTGGGTGAGTAATGGACAGGCTGCAGGCCAGTGGGTGAGACAGGCTGTAGGCCAGTGGGTGAGACAGGCTGTAGGCCAGTGGGTGAGACAGGCTGTAGGCCAGTGGGTGAGACAGGCTGTAGGCCAGTGGGTGAGACAGGCTGTAGGCCAGTGGGTGAGACAGGCTGTAGGCCAGTGGGTGAGTAATGGACAGGCTGTAGGCCAGTGGGTGAGACAGGCTGTAGGCCAGTGGGTGAGTAATGGACAGGCTGCAGGCCAGTGGGTGAGACAGGCTGTAGGCCAGTGGGTGAGTAATGGACAGGCTGCAGGCCAGTGGGTGAGACAGGCTGTAGGCCAGTGGGTGAGTAATGGACAGGCTGCAGGCCAGTGGGTGAGACAGGCTGTAGGCCAGTGGGTGAGTAATGGACAGGCTGCAGGCCAGTGGGTGAGACAGGCTGTAGGCCAGTGGGTGAGTAATGGACAGGCTGCAGGCCAGTGGGTGAGACAGGCTGTAGGCCAGTGGGTGAGTAATGGACAGGCTGCAGGCCAGTGGGTGAGACAGGCTGTAGGCCAGTGGGTGAGTAATGGACAGGCTGCAGGCCAGTGGGTGAGACAGGCTGTAGGCCAGTGGGTGAGACAGGCTGTAGGCCAGTGGGTGAGACAGGCTGTAGGCCAGTGGGTGAGTAATGGACAGGCTGTAGGCCAGTGGGTGAGACAGGCTGTAGGCCAGTGGGTGAGACAGGCTGTAGGCCAGTGGGTGAGTAATGGACAGGCTGCAGGCCAGTGGGTGAGTAATGGACAGGCTGCAGGCCAGTGGGTGAGACAGGCTGTAGGCCAGTGGGTGAGACAGGCTGTAGGCCAGTGGGTGAGTAATGGACAGGCTGCAGGCCAGTGGGTGAGACAGGCTGTAGGCCAGTGGGTGAGACAGGCTGTAGGCCAGTGGGTGAGACAGGCTGTAGGCCAGTGGGTGAGACAGGCTGTAGGCCAGTGGGTGAGACAGGCTGTAGGCCAGTGGGTGAGACAGGCTGTAGGCCAGTGGGTGAGACAGGCTGTAGGCCAGTGGGTGAGTAATGGACAGGCTGTAGGCCAGTGGGTGAGACAGGCTGTAGGCCAGTGGGTGAGTAATGGACAGGCTGCAGGCCAGTGGGTGAGACAGGCTGTAGGCCAGTGGGTGAGTAATGGACAGGCTGCAGGCCAGTGGGTGAGACAGGCTGTAGGCCAGTGGGTGAGTAATGGACAGGCTGCAGGCCAGTGGGTGAGACAGGCTGTAGGCCAGTGGGTGAGTAATGGACAGGCTGCAGGCCAGTGGGTGAGACAGGCTGTAGGCCAGTGGGTGAGTAATGGACAGGCTGCAGGCCAGTGGGTGAGACAGGCTGTAGGCCAGTGGGTGAGTAATGGACAGGCTGCAGGCCAGTGGGTGAGACAGGCTGTAGGCCAGTGGGTGAGTAATGGACAGGCTGCAGGCCAGTGGGTGAGACAGGCTGTAGGCCAGTGGGTGAGACAGGCTGTAGGCCAGTGGGTGAGACAGGCTGTAGGCCAGTGGGTGAGACAGGCTGTAGGCCAGTGGGTGAGACAGGCTGTAGGCCAGTGGGTGAGTAATGGACAGGCTGTAGGCCAGTGGGTGAGACAGGCTGTAGGCCAGTGGGTGAGACAGGCTGTAGGCCAGTGGGTGAGTAATGGACAGGCTGCAGGCCAGTGGGTGAGTAATGGCTGTAGGCCAGTGGGTGAGTAATGGACAGGCTGTAGGCCAGTGGGTGAGACAGGCTGTAGGCCAGTGGGTGAGACAGGCTGCAGGCCAGTGGGTGAGACAGGCTGTAGGCCAGTGGGTGAGACAGGCTGTGAGGCCAGTGGGTGAGACAGGCTGTAGGCCAGTGGGTGAGACAGGCTGTAGGCCAGTGGGTGAGACAGGCTGTAGGCCAGTGGGTGAGTAATGGACAGGCTGTAGGCCAGTGGGTGAGACAGGCTGTAGGCCAGTGGGTGAGTAATGGACAGGCTGCAGGCCAGTGGGTGAGACAGGCTGTAGGCCAGTGGGTGAGTAATGGACAGGCTGCAGGCCAGTGGGTGAGACAGGCTGTAGGCCAGTGGGTGAGTAATGGACAGGCTGCAGGCCAGTGGGTGAGACAGGCTGTAGGCCAGTGGGTGAGTAATGGACAGGCTGCAGGCCAGTGGGTGAGACAGGCTGTAGGCCAGTGGGTGAGTAATGGACAGGCTGCAGGCCAGTGGGTGAGACAGGCTGTAGGCCAGTGGGTGAGTAATGGACAGGCTGCAGGCCAGTGGGTGAGACAGGCTGTAGGCCAGTGGGTGAGACAGGCTGTAGGCCAGTGGGTGAGACAGGCTGTAGGCCAGTGGGTGAGACAGGCTGTAGGCCAGTGGGTGAGTAATGGACAGGCTGTAGGCCAGTGGGTGAGACAGGCTGTAGGCCAGTGGGTGAGTAATGGACAGGCTGCAGGCCAGTGGGTGAGACAGGCTGTAGGCCAGTGGGTGAGTAATGGACAGGCTGCAGGCCAGTGGGTGAGACAGGCTGTAGGCCAGTGGGTGAGTAATGGACAGGCTGCAGGCCAGTGGGTGAGACAGGCTGTAGGCCAGTGGGTGAGTAATGGACAGGCTGCAGGCCAGTGGGTGAGACAGGCTGTAGGCCAGTGGGTGAGTAATGGACAGGCTGCAGGCCAGTGGGTGAGACAGGCTGTAGGCCAGTGGGTGAGTAATGGACAGGCTGCAGGCCAGTGGGTGAGACAGGCTGTAGGCCAGTGGGTGAGTAATGGACAGGCTGCAGGCCAGTGGGTGAGACAGGCTGTAGGCCAGTGGGTGAGACAGGCTGTAGGCCAGTGGGTGAGACAGGCTGTAGGCCAGTGGGTGAGACAGGCTGTAGGCCAGTGGGTGAGACAGGCTGTAGGCCAGTGGGTGAGTAATGGACAGGCTGTAGGCCAGTGGGTGAGACAGGCTGTAGGCCAGTGGGTGAGACAGGCTGTGGGTGAGAGGCTGCAGGCCAGTGGGTGAGTAATGGACAGGCTGTAGGCCAGTGGGTGAGACAGGCTGTAGGCCAGTGGGTGAGTAATGGACAGGCTGCAGGCCAGTGGGTGAGACAGGCTGCAGGCCAGTGGGTGAGTAATGGACAGGCTGCAGGCCAGTGGGTGAGTAATGGACAGGCTGCAGGCCAGTGGGTGAGTAATGGACAGGCTGTAGGCCAGTGGGTGAGTAATGGACAGGCTGTAGGCCAGTGGGTGAGACAGACTGTAGGACAGGCTGTAGGCCAGTGGGTGAGTAATGGACAGGCTGTAGGCCAGTGGGTGAGTAATGGACAGGCTGTAGGCCAGTGGGTAAGACAGGCTGCAGGCCAGTGGGTGAGACAGGCTGCAGGCCAGTGGGTGAGACAGGCTGCAGGCCAGTGGGTGAGACAGGCTGCAGGCCAGTGGGTGAGACAGGCTGCAGGCCAGTGGGTGAGACAGGCTGCAGGCCAGTGGGTGAGACAGGCTGCAGGCCAGTGGGTGAGACAGGCTGCAGGCCAGTGGGTGAGACAGGCTGCAGGCCAGTGGGTGAGACAGGCTGTAGGCCAGTGGGTGAGACAGGCTGCAGGCCAGTGGGTGAGACAGGCTGCAGGCCAGTGGGTGAGACAGGCTGTAGGCCAGTGGGTGAGACAGGCTGCAGGCCAGTGGGTGAGACAGGCTGCAGGCCAGTGGGTGAGACAGGCTGCAGGCCAGTGGGTGAGACAGGCTGCAGGCCAGTGGGTGAGACAGGCTGCAGGCCAGTGGGTGAGACAGGCTGCAGGCCAGTGGGTGAGACAGGCTGTAGGCCAGTGGGTGAGACAGGCTGTAGGCCAGTGAGTAATGGACAGGCTGTAGGCCAGTGAGTAATGGACAGGCTGTAGGCCAGTGAGTAATGGACAGGCTGTAGGCCAGTGGGTGAGTAATGGACAGGCTGTAGGCCAGTGGGTGAGTAATGGACAGGCTGTAGGCCAGTGGGTGAGTAATGGACAGGCTGTAGGCCAGTGGGTGAGTAATGGACAGGCTGTAGGCCAGTGGGTGAGTAATGGACAGGCTGTAGGCCAGTGGGTGAGTAATGGACAGGCTGTAGGCCAGTGGGTGAGTAATGGACAGGCTGTAGGCCAGTGGGTGAGACAGGCTGCAGGCCAGTGGGTGGGTGAGACAGGCTGCAGGCCAGTGGGTGGGTGAGACAGGCTGTAGGCCAGTGGGTGGGTGAGACAGGCTGTAGGCCAGTGGGTGGGTGAGACAGGCTGTAGGCCAGTGGGTGGGTGAGACAGGCTGTAGGCCAGTGGGTGGGTGAGACAGGCTGTAGGCCAGTGGGTGGGTGAGACAGGCTGTAGGCCAGTGGGTGGGTGAGACAGGCTGTGGGTGAGAGGCTGCAGGCCAGTTGTTGAGTAATGGACAGGCTGCAGGCCAGTGGGTGAGACAGGCTGCAGGCCAGTGGGTGGGTGAGACAGGCTGTAGGCCAGTGGGTGGGTGAGACAGGCTGTAGGCCAGTGGGTGGG
>CM042319.1:1327106-1339606 GCA_023566125.1 Zingel zingel | reverse complement strand
AGCCGAGCCGGGCCGGGCCGAGCCGGTACCATGTAGTGGGAAGAGGCCATTAGATTCACTATGCAACTAGAATGATCTGAAGGGTCCGAGTACTCCGGAGCCAGGACTGATGAGACTGAGATTTCAAACTAAATGCAGTTAATGGTCATAGTTAAAGCTGCCTCATTGTGTGTGTGTGTGTGTGTGTGTGTTGGTATGTTGGTGTGTCTGTCTCTCTTGTGTGTGTGTGTGTGTGTGTCTGTCTGTCTGTCTGTCTGTCTGTCTGCCTGTCTGTGTGTTGGTGTGTCTGTCGGTGTGTGTGTATGTTGGTGTGTATGTATGTATGTATGTGTGTGTGTGTCTGTCTCTGTGTGTGTGTGTGTGTGTGTGTGTGTGTAACACGACACACACACATTTAATTATCACTTAATGGCCTCTTGAGACGCGGAGGAACATTATCATCCAGTTGATCCATTGTTTGTGCCCACTCATAGACCTTCTTCACAGCAGACATGTTGTCAATAGCAGGAAAAGCACAGCTGAGATTGATCACCTTAACAGTTCATCTAGTGTCCCAGTAAGCACACACACACACACACACACACACACACACACACACACACACACACACACACACACACACACACACACACACACACACAGTTTCCCAGTAAGCTATTTCAGTGAGTTAGCATGAACACCAGGGCCTCTCCTAAGTGGAACGCAGCCATCATTACAGGCTTGAACACACCTGTGCTGTTCCTACTAGGACTTCTCAACATGTCTGCCCTGAAAAAGGTCTCACGGGTGTAATTTGATCAATTTCTATATGAAGATTTCGATTAGTGCAGCTGTAATCAGTTGTAGCGTAGGTGTCGAGGTGTCTCGTTGCCTTCCCTTTTTCATGAGAACTGCGACTGCTGACTGCTCTGTAGAAAGGGAACGAAATATAGCGAGCCTTTTCTAACACGGTACAGTAATCGAGTCTATTTAGACTGCATCTGGGATATTCTACTTTGAAATAAGTGTTTCTTAAAGGTCCTACGACATGCTGCTTTGTGGATGCTTTTATATATGTAATGTATGTATGTATCCATCCTCTGTATGGTGGCCATTTTAGGACATTTCAGACTCAGCTTGTCAAACTCAGCTCAGCTGTACATCAGGTAGCTACAGCTAGCATGTTAGCATGCAACTATTGGATGCTAACATGCTTAATCTTTAGCATGCTCCCATCTTCCACCAGTTCCATTCCTGGTAGTGTTACGTTGGCTAAAAGACGGTAAACTATTTTACCACAAGGTCCATGAGAAGGTGTGCTGAAGCTTTTGATTGGTTGATTGATCTCACAGTCAAAAATGAACTTTCAATCTCAGCTTTAAGCCAACGCAGATGAGATTAGGACTTCTCCCACCCCCCCCTCTGTTGACACACACACACACACACAGACAGACAGACAGACAGACAGACAGACAGACAGACAGACAGACGCACACACACACTATCTTTGTGGGGCCCCGTCATTGACATAATGCATTCCCTAGCCCCTTACCCTAACCTTAACCATCACCACTAGATGCCTAACCTTAACCCTTACCCTCACCCTAACCATAACCTAATTCTAACCCTAATCCTAAAACCAAGTCTTAACCCTCAAACAGACCTTTAACCTTGTGGGCTCCAGCATTTTGGCCCACAAAGCTGGTCGGACCCCACAAGTATACTGGACTCCCCGGTTTTTGGACCCCACGAATATAGTTAAACAAGAACACACACACACACACACACACACACACTGGCTCAACGCACCCACCAGTGCACAAGTATAACATCATGCCCCTTACGTAGCTCCGGAGAAAGCTCTGCGTGGATCCTCGACAGAACCGTGAGTCAGGCTCTATTTCCTGTCGTTCCCGTACCGTTACCGTCTGCTGCAGCGTCACCCAGGGCTGCAGTAGTTTCAGCTGCAGGCTTACGGAAATCATGAGACCCTTTCACACACACACACACACACACACACACACACACACACACACACACACACACACACTCCTCAAATTGCATTAATATCCCGCATATTCCATCGCATTTTGTAAGAAAACGTGCCGCATAATCAAGGATTTTTGCCGCAACAATCACTAAAACTCCCCATTTCTCTGGAAGGACGGGTAAGAGGGTATATGGAAGTCCTGGAGCTTTCCCTGGTGGGAATATACGGGCGTATACCTGCCTATCCCGTAGGCTACACCACTGGATGTCCTGCAGTCCTCACTCAACACACTGATCTGTGAGCAGTCTGTAGAAACATGAAGACGGACCGTCTCAATATGAATGAAGTCAGTTCTTGTAATGAAGTTTTTTTTAAGAGAATAATATAATCTACTGACCTCATTCATGTCTCTTGTCTCTTTTTGTTTGACGCACACACACACACACAGACACAGAGACAAACAGACACACACACACACACAGAGACAGACAGACACACACACACACACAGACACAGAGACAAACAGACACACACACACACAGAGACAGACAGACACACACACACACACACACACAGAGAGACAGACACACACACACAGAGACACACACACACACAGATACACATGCACACAATTATGGTTTTACAGTTCAACTTTCTTTTTTCTATGTAATTATGGGATGATTTCTCCTAATAACGAAGTAAAATAATATTTTTAATTTGATCTCGCTTCGTTTTCTCTTTGGACTTTCAATTTTATTTATGAATGAATAATATATCCTCCATAAAAAGCATCATTACCACAGATAAATAATCTACTAAACACAAATGTCTTTACTTTTGGTGCTAACTTAATTTTTTTAATAAATATATAGTATTTTCCCCTTTTTTTGTCCAGTTTTTCAAAACATTTAATCTGAAAATCCCATGTGTTGCTATCCAGGATCAGCTGATCCATCTTATTTTCATGCCAGTTTTTTAAAGGAACATTGGATTGGATCACTGTGATCCTAATACCAAATTTGAGGATGACCAGATCCTGTTGACCAGAGCCTTAAATGGAGCCAACAGTGCAGCCTGCTGGCTCAGCAGAGAACTGCAGGTAGGACACTAATAAACAGGGTTAGTTTTAATTTTAAGAAACAGAAACATTTTACATTCCTTATTTTGTTATAATGTTAAATAACAAAACAAAAGCAATACTATCCAATAGTCCATATCTCATTAGATGTGACATGCTTCATATAACTAACCCTGTCTATTAGTGTCCTACCTGCAGTTCTCTGCTGAACCAGCAGGCTGCACTGTTGGCTCCATTTAAGATTCGGTATAGGATTGGATAGGACTGGCTTAAACAGACCAAACGGCTCAGGTGTGAAAGCTACCTGGCATCCTATCCACTGCGTGGAGTAGTCCCTCTTCTGCTGGTTCTCTGTCAGTGTTATTTAAATCTGATGGTGAATCTTATTGTGTCCGTGCTTTACCTCAGTGAAACAACAATAACCTGTAAGTCATGCCCTTTCTGTTTCTGGGATCTGCCCCGCGACTCTGGCACAAGTTACCCCCTGATATTCATACTATTACAGCTCTTCTTAGGCCCAAACTCAAAACCTATTTGTTTAGACTGGCTTATAATACGTAGTAGTGTAGATATGATTAGATTAGATTAGATTCAACGTTGTCATTGTGCAGAGTACGAGTACAAAGACAGCGAAATGCAGTTTGCGTCCAACCAGAAGTGCAAAAAGAGCAGAAAAGTGCAATGTGATATTCAAGTATAGACAGGTGGAGCACAGACAGGAGAAGACATATATTGCAGTGTTATAAGAGCAGAATGAATACATGGCTATGTAAGATGAACAATATATGAACATGTACAGATATGTGCAATGTAGCAGCAGTGACATTATACTAGCAGTAAGAATAATGTAGATATATGCAGTGTATTATTATAAGAGAAACAGAATAAATATGGATATTCAGAATGAACCATATAGACAGATATGTACAGCTATGTGCAGTGTGGTAACATTATAAGAGTGGTGAGAATAAGTGTATGTGCAGGATGAATAGTATGAAGAGCAGTAGAATCTGGCTATGTATAGGTGTAATTACAGTATGTACATCTGTAAATAAATAAATAAATAGGACAGTATGGGTAGGGTAGTGCAACTTGTATTTACAGTTCACCTCCCGTTAGCATCCCATTGACTGCCATTCATTCTGATGCTACCAAGCCATCACCTCCCGTTAGCATCCCATTGACTGCCATTCATTCTGATGCTACCAAGCCATCAGCTCCCGTTAGCATCCCATTGACTGCCATTCATTCTGACGTCACTTTGACAGAGAATAACTTCACATCTGAAGCGTTTAAAGACTCTATTTGTCCGTTGTTTATTTCTAAAGAAACACGACAATGTATAAAAGGCTCCATTACCTTGTAGCTCACGTTATGGCTCCGTAGCAGACGTTGTTATAACAATAGGCTAACGATTGGGTCATAACCACGAGACTTACTGTCTCATAGTAGAGGAATTACCGTATAGTCCAGGAGAAGCTCTCAGGCAGTTTGGACTTCCATTAGCTGTTTAAGTGTAATTCCTAATGTTAACTATCATGTTAGTGATCAGTAATTAGCCTGTGCCTATGTTATCTCCTTACATATACCTACGCTCTCCGTCTCTGCTAGATTGGGAATGATTGAGATTTCTCTTGGCACAGCTACCAGAAGACTTCCAACTTTCAGACAGGTTGCTCACGTCACATCTACGTCTTCAAGCTCAGTTGGAGGCTGCTCAGTAACGCTCAGCCATCACCGGAAAAGAGACTTCACTGGTCTCCGTCCAGAGACACGGGGCCTGCTGGTCCAGTATATATACGGTCTATGGTGCCAACAGCATTTCAATCAAGAGAGACTTCGTTGCAGATTTGCAAAGATTGAAATGTACAGTCTTTGGAGATTAGACTCCATCGTTATGAAATTATATAGAAAAAAAGTAAGTATATCACCAAAGGGCTTGCCAAGATAAGACTCATCTCACGGGGGATGCTGACCAGGCTGTCATGCCTGGTTATAAAGGGTTATAGGTGCATTATTTTAGAGAAATCGACCAATATTTGAAATCTCAATGGTCATTTCTTAATTGAAAACTATAACAAAACTGTATTTGGTGACACAGTAACAGTTGTTAGCCATACAATATGCATGTGTCCTTACCCTAATGGTATTTGTTTGCTTCTGTACAGATGGATAAATGCTGTAAATGTCTCTCTCTGGATCCTGGTGAACAAGCATGAAAAGAACTTCAAAATGACTTTCATTTTTCAATGCACATTATGGGGAGCGAGCAGCAAATGTACTGCCTTCCTCTGAGGCCAGATACGTCGCTGCTGCTGAATCCTCAACGCTGTCCTTTGTTTGAAGTTGCACTATGTTGCTTTGTCTCCGTCATTTGGATCAAAGACCAACATCATTAGCGTTATACTGATGCATTATATATCTTATGTATAATGTTCTTTCCCCCATCTCACAGGCTCTTTTCAAGATTCACCCTCTTCACAAGATTACATCTTCTCTCATCTCTGCTCACCGAACTCATGAAGTCTCTTTATGAAATCATTGTTTTTATGGCTGAACAGCTCGACTTGTCCTGCAGCTTCCACAGCATACTGATGCATTTTGAATATTTGTTAACACAGCTTTTAGAATTGGGCTGGTTGGGAAAGTGGCGAGGGTGGCCGGGTTGGCTCAGTGGGTAGCACAGCAGGCGCACGTATATGGAGGTGTATGCTTTGACGCAGAGGTCCAGGGTTCAAATCTGACCTGTGACGATTTCCTGCCTGCATGACCACCCCCCCCCCCCCCCCTCCTCCTCCCCTTTCACATCTAGCTGTTCTTTCCGTTAGGCATGTCGACGGGGAAGACAACACGAGGGTTAAAAGATCACAGATTTGAACAACGCCGTGCAGTCGTTAACCCCTGAATGCACATACGTAGACATACGTATGTCTACATATGTCTACGTATGTCTACGTATGTCTACGTAGACATACAACATCTTTGTTGGCAGTCGCACATGCTCAGTAGCTAGGTAAGACCACATGCTCAGTAGCTAGGTAAGACCACATGCTCAGTAGCTAGGTAAGACCACATGCTCAGTAGCTAGGTAAGACCACATGCTCAGTAGCTATGTAGCTATGTAGACATACGTAGACATACGTATGTCTACGTAGACATACGTAGACATATGTAGACATACGTAGACATACACGCGGATAGCTCAAAATGCGTACAGATAACACGCCACTTGGCTTAAGAAAGAGGGCGTGTATGTTTACGCGATAACATGGCACTTGTAGAAAGTGGCGTGTATGTCTACGTATGTCTACGTATGTCTACATATGTCTACGTATGTCTACGTATGTCTACGTATGTCTACGTAGACATATGTAGACATACAAAATCACTCATAATGCGTACAGATAACACGCCACTTGGCTTTAGAAAGTGGGCGTGTATTTTTACGTGAAGTCATGATGTCATGTTGCTTTTATCGTGTTATATCTTTTTGTGCACGTTATAGGCTTCCAAAGTGAAAAAGCCCAAAGTCCCCCCCCCCCCCCCCCCAAAGGGACTTACCATCTCCACCAGAACACACTGTTCACTAACTGCTCCAAACAGCTCTGTTGTAGTCCAGCCTTTACTCCAGAGACAAACGTGGTCACTTTGGAACACACGTTATAATGCTCGCTGAGCTACATCTTGAAGAACTAGACATGATAATACATTTGTAAAGTATAAATGTTTCTTTAGCTGATGCTGTATCATCTCTGAAAACCCCAAATGTATGTTGTTGTGATGCCCCAGGGGGGAGCCAGGCACACAGCAGGAAGCAGCCGGAAGCTGCTGTTGATGTCGATAGTGATTACAGCTGCAGGTTAAATCTCCTGAGCTGCCGACAGAGTGAACCTGAAGCTCTCTGCAGGCCGTCGTCAACCTTTAACAGCCGACCTACCCATAATGCAACCTGACAGGGATGAGCAGCCAAGGAGAGGTGAACAAAGCGTCACGATACACATTTGTTTTGTCACTCATGCTTACTATTCAATCAGGAGAGACTGTTTGCAGATATTGTACAAGAGCATAATCTGAACATTGTAATGGAGATTGAACTCCATCGTTAGGCTATATTAATACATTTGTATTAATACATTTGTATTAATACATTTAATATAGGGGTAGGGAACCATGATGTAACCCCCCGATGGAATCCAGACACCGGTGGCGGTGGAGAAGGGCCGGAAGACCAGACCGAAGGAGGCACTGGAGCGACAACCGTAGATCACTAGGACGGGAGGAGGAAAGGGAGGAGGAGGGACGACGTCTTTCTGAAATGACAGCTGATAGCACAGGGAGAGAAGCGCTTTTAAAAACAGTGTTGTGACGCTGTGATTGGCCTATGGAATCTTTGGGCGTTCCTGATTGGTTTATCAGAAGGAGAGCGCCTCAAGCGCTGATTCGCTTTAGGAGAGACTGATTATTTGTTAGGTCTTCCTGAAAGAATTTGCGCTGAGCTACATTTCTCAGGAACAGAATACGAAGTGAAAGGCGTCATGTTCAAATGCCCAAATATGCTCATTGTATTTAGAGGTTGTACCAGAATAGGTTTACATGGTTTAATTTTCACCATATTTTAGTTGTTCTGCTCATTGCTGCAGCTCCTCTTTTCCCCCTGTGTTCAGGTCTCTGTTTTAGCTCCAGAGTGAGACCTCTCACTGCTGGAACATCTTTGTTGGCAGTCGCACATGCTCAGTAGCTAGGTAAGATCACATGCTCAGCAGCTAGGTAAGATCACATGCTCAGTAGCTAGGTAAGATCACATGCTCAGTAGCTAGGTAAGACCACACGCTCAGTAGCTAGGTAAGATCACATGCTCAGTAGCTAGGTAAGACCACATGCTCAGTAGCTAGGTAAGACCACATGCTCAGTAGCTAGGTAAGACCACATGCTCAGTAGCTAGGTAAGACCACATGCTCGGTAGCCAGGTAAGACCACATGCTCGGTAGCTAGGTAAGACCACACGCTCGGTAGCTAGGTAAGACCACACGCTCGGTAGCTAGGTAAGACCACACGCTCGGTAGCTAGGTAAGACCACACGCTCAGTAGCTAGGTAAGACCACACGCTCAGTAGCTAGGTAAGATCACACGCTCGGTAGCTAGGTAAGACCACACGCTCGGTAGCTAGGTAAGACCACACGCTCGGTAGCTAGGTAAGACCACACGCTCGGTAGCTAGGTAAGTCCACACGCTCAGTAGCTAGGTAAGACCACACGCTCAGTAGCTAGGTAAGACCACACGCTCAGTAGCTAGGTAAGACCACACGCTCAGTAGCTAGGTAAGACCACACGCTCGGTAGCTAGGTAAGACCACACGCTCGGTAGCTAGGTAAGACCACATGCTCGGTAGCTAGGTAAGACCACATGCTCAGTAGCTAGGTAAGATCACATGCTCAGTAGCTAGGTAAGACCACATGCTCAGTAGCTAGGTAAGACCACATGCTCAGTAGCTAGGTAAGATCACATGCTCAGTAGCTAGGTAAGATCACATGCTCAGTAGCTAGGTAAGACCACATGCTCAGTAGCTAGGTAAGGACTACATGAGCTAGCTAGCTGTTTCTCCAACTTCAGTAGTACAAGGCAGGATTAGCCGGGAGACTTCTTCTAAACGAGGGCACACTTCCAACTTTGTGGTGAATACCTGCAGAACAGGGACATGGAAGTAGTTCTTTTGGAGATTAGGGTGAACTAGTGTGTGTTGTAGCAGTGTTTTTCCATTGAGAACGAGCTAGCATGCTAACGGTTAGCCCCCTAGCCCCCTGGTCTCGGCTAGTGACGTAGAAAGCCGTGCAGATGTTGACCAGCTCACCCGGAGACTGAAGGCAGGACACATTCAGGAACCAGATCTCACTCAGAACAGCATGGATGGATTTGATCAAAGTTTGTATGTGTGTGGAAGCACCAGAGACACAAAATAACTCCCAAAATCCCAGAAAAAGGGATTTTTTTTAATAATATGGGCTCTTTAAGAACTTTCTGTAATTAGTTTTTAGTGTTACTGCTCCACCTTTCCCATGTGGGAATCATCCAATTGCATAACCACGCAAACATAATCCATGCACCCTGCATAACCATTCATATAAGTACTAGACACTTTGGCTTTACAACCTCCCAATATTCAAAACTAGCCAATGCAACCCCCCGCCAAATAATAATAATTTCCTTTACATAAATAAAGACATTTGCACAATAACTTGATGCAGAAAAGGCCCAAATTGTTGCAGAAAAATTCACCAGAATGCAGGTAATGAAGTGTTTGATATTGTCAGGGACCATGCACAGTTCAGGCCCTGCACCACAGTTAGCTTTACAGCTAATTTACATCTGTGGTCCCTGGGCAAGGCAGCTAAAAGGACAATATAGACAATACTATCAAAACAAATAGAAACTTAACAACAAACAACATATAACAAGCATTACATCATATACAGGTATATTCAGACGGAATATATATAATACTATACTTATATACAGGGATATTCAGACAGAATATATATAATACTATACTTATATATAGGTATATTCAGACAGAATATATATAATACTATACTTATAATACTAAAGCATGAAAACATGTCCTACTGGGAACACAAAATACGAGCATGAACCTGAAAATGAGAATAAGATTGGACCTTTAATATATAATAAAGAGTAGAGATGCACCGATAGAGCGGCCGGTGACCGGGATTGGCCGGTTTCCACGTGCTCGGCCATGACCGGCGACCGGCAGGTCAGTCTGACATATGCTGATTTCATGCCGGTCAACGCTCCAATTAACTGCCAACATAAGTTCTACCAGTTACAGTTCTCAAGGACGCACGCACACACGGACGCCACAGCACGCTCTCTTCTTCCTTTCTCTCAACTTCTCCGCCGTGTGTGGCGTACCCGCTCGCGGTGTGAAGGCGTGTCGGCGCTATTCTCCCACATGTAGGAACCTGGTGAATTAACCTGCAACATGTCAGCTGTTTGGGGTTCTTCAGCGTGTGTGCAGAAGATAACAAGTCTGCAATATGCAACAGCTGCAAGGAAAGAGTAGGGCGTGGAGGGACCACACCAACAACCCAGATCACATTTCTTTAGTTGATATTGGACGTGAAGAGAAGGAAATGGTTCTAACATTGACCTTTAGATGTGTGTGGATGTCCCACACCAGGAGTCATTGATATAGTTCTATTTCATAGTGATCCATTATCTGTTCTAACATGTTCTATTAAAGAAAAGATAGAAAATAAATATGTGTGTGTGCTGTAAAGTGGTTAGAAAAAATGAAATCAGAATCGGCTAAAACCGGTATCAGCTGGCCTAACTCAAAGAAATCAGAAATTCGGAATCGGCCTAGAAAGTTGTAATCGGTGCATCTCTATACAGTATATATATATATATATATATATATATCCAACCATCCATCCATCTTCGTCCGCTTATCCGGTATCGGGTCGCGGGTGTAGCAGTATATATATATATATATATAGAACACTAAATAAATATTTGTGTGTGCTGTAAAGTGGTTAGAAAATCGCCTGTGCGAGGCGACATTATCATCACCACATATTGATCTGTGTGCGTTTTGATTGGTCAGGACGGCAGCTGGCATTGGTAAGGCTTCAGGATTGGCTGCAGTAGCTGCTGGCTACTGAGCCGGCCTTCTTTCTAACTGAATATACACACTCCTGGGTATTGATTACAGAGAGTTATAATTTGATACGACAGAGGTGGGTATCGATCTGTGAATCCGATGATGTTATCAAGCAGAAAGGCATATTGATAAATGTAATGGGAGGGGAGTGTTGACAAGTAGTCCTTAGGGTCAACAAGGTGAGGTCAATTGAGACGGGATGGCGGTCACAGCAGGACAGCAAGAGTCATCCCGCTTGCTGCTGGGACTCCTGTTTCTTGTCCTAGTTCTGTACAATAAGTACATTATCTCTGTGACAAACACGCGGGACCCGGTCCCCGGTCTCCTGGGTGAAAGTCCACCCGCGGCCTTTTCCTTAACATAACTGCGTCAATAAGGGACGGCAATAGTCCCGACCAAGCTGCCCAGTCTCACGGCAGTTCGTGAGATGGTGACGTTATTTAATCTATTGATTCGTGTACACGGGACACGTTCAAGTCGTTTTTTTTTCGTGGTGGTGAGAATTTTAGTGCTCAGTAATTAGCCTGTGCCTATGTTATCTCCTTACATATACCTACGCTCTCCGTCTCTGCTAGATTGGGAATGATTGAGATTTCTCTTGGCACAGCTACCAGAAGACTTCCAACTTTCAGACAGGTTGCTCACGTCACATCTACGTCTTCAAGCTCAGTTGGAGGCTGCTCAGTAACGCTCAGCCATCACCGGAAAAGAGACTTCACTGGTCTCCGTCCAGAGACACCGGACCTGCTGGTCCAGGTTATATATACCGTCTATGTGAGTATTTCCTACATCACCTTTTTTGCTACTGTCAAATTTAACTTCTTGCTCTGTTTTCACATTCAACATATACCAACAAAATGGAGGAACTATGCTGCCAAAATTGCTGGAATGTGAAATATCTGTGCAGGAAGTGTTGAGTTTAATTGACAATCTGAAAGCATAAACACATAAATAAATAAAAACAATGCATAAATAATTATGAAACACACACACACACACACACACACACACACACACACACACACACACACACACACACACACACACACATAGTGCGTCTCACTATCTTTGTGGGGACCCATCATTGGCATAATGCGTTCCCTAGCCCCTTACCCTAACCTTAACCATCACCACTAGATGCCTAACCTTAACCCTTACCCTCACCCTAACCATAACCTAATTCTAACCCTAATCCTAAAACCAAGTCTTAACCCTCAAACAGACCTTTAACCTTGTGGGCTCCAGCATTTTGGGCCCACAAAGCTGGTCGGACCCCACAAGTATACTGGACTCCTGGTTTTTGGACCCCACAAATATAGTTAAACAAGAACACAGAGACACACACACACACACACACACACACACACACACACACACACACACACACACACACACACACACACACACAGACACACAGAGACACACACACACAGACACACACACACACACACACACACACACACACACACACACAGACACACACACACACACACACACACACACAGACAGAGACACACAGAGACACACACACACACACACACACACACACACACACACACAGACACACGCACACACACACACACACACACACACACACACACACACACACACACACACACACACACACACACACACAGACACACAGAGACACACACACACACACACACAGAGACACACACACACACACACACACACACACACACACAGACACACAGACACACACACACACACAGACACACACACACACACACACACACACACACAGACACACACACA
>CM042319.1:1317106-1322106 GCA_023566125.1 Zingel zingel | reverse complement strand
CATAGGCACAGGCTAATTACTGATCACTAACATGATAGTTAACATTAGTAATTACACTTAAACAGCTAATGGAAGTCCAAACTGCCTGAGAGCTTCTCCTGGACTATACGGTAATTCCTCTACTATGAGACAGTAAGTCTCGTGGTTATGACCCAATCGTTAGCCTATTTTTATAACAACGTCTGCTACTGAGCCATAACGTGAGCTACAAGGTAATGGAGCCTTTTATACATTGTCGTGTTTCTTTAGAAATAAACAACGGACAAATAGAGTCTTTAAACGCTTCAGATGTAAAGTTATTCTCTGTCAAAGTGACGTCAGAATGAATGGCAGTCAATGGGATGCTAACGGGAGGTGATGGCTTGGTAGCATCAGAATGAATGGCAGTCAATGGGATGCTAACGGGAGCTGATGGCTTGGTAGCATCAGAATGAATGGCAGTCAATGGGATGCTAACGGGAGCTGATGGCTTTGTAGCATCAAAATGGCGCCATAGAAGCTACGCGGTCTGAGGAGAAGCTGACCCCCTTGGGTCTGACCTACATCCAGATGTTGGGTCTGGGTCTGACCTACATCCAGATGTTGGGTCTGGGAACTCCCCATTGGCTGAGCTCAATCCAAGGGGCGGGATAAACGGTTGTCTTTCAAATTCCCTCTGCACGCAATAGGATAGCGCTCCAACCAATCAGAGCAGCGCTAGCTGATAGATTCAACTTTAAACTCTGAACCTAACCTTAACCCTTACCCTCACCCTAACCATAACCTAATTCTAACCCTAATCCTAAAACCATGTCTACACTGGACTCCCGGTTTTTGGACCCCACGAATACAGTTAAACAAGCACACACACACACACACACACACACACACACACACACACACACACACACACACACACACACACACACACACACACACACACACACACACACAGATACACACACACACACACACAAACGTATTTGTGATATCAAAGCAAACGTAATTCGGGACAGAATTGAGAAAGCCGTTGAGTTGTATGGAAATGGGACCTTTAAGGAGACAGGGCTGCTTGTGAGATCACCTTATTTGTAGTTCATATATTTTAAATAATATCTATGATGCTGCTGTAATGGGGTTACAACTTCAGCTGGCTGTGGGCGTTTGACATCCTAAAACGCATCTAATGTGGGCCAACAGTAAACAGCCTCTTCCTAAACAGTGGGGAATACCTCGAGGCAGAAAGTCAGTATATTTGTGGGTAAACTGTAGGATGGTAAAATAAGGAAGTCTCTGCAGCTTTGGATGCTCTTGTATAATGCCTTTAGGCATATCTGGATGTATTGCATTTCATTTTTAAAGAAAACGATCCACTCTCTGTCAGCTCTGCTCTGCTTCAGGCTCCTACAGTTGCACATATACAGTATATTTGCAGTGGGAGCTGCTGGGAACAACATCAGAACAGCTGGAGATTAAGCTCATTATTTACTCCCCCTCACGTCAGAAGACATTGATTTGATTTGATTACTGCTGTATCCTACCCTGGAAATCCAGAGTTCTGGTGAGAGCACAGTTGTAATTAGCTCAGCAAGTCCCTCTGGCATTCAGTAATGATGCTCATTAACTACGCACCAATCACATCGCTGTATCTGATATAGGCGGGCCAGAGGCAAGCTAAACAGATCTACAAGTTAGCTCCTCTGGTAGCTAAGAGTCTAATCTCCCAGTTAGCTCCTCTGGTAGCTAAGAGTCTAATCTACCAGTTAGCTCCTCTGGTAGCTAAGAGTCTAATCTACCAGTTAGCTCCTCTGGTAGCTAAGAGTCTAATCTACCAGTTAGCTCCTCTGGTAGCTAAGAGATTAACTTGTGTGTGTGTCTGTGTGTGTGTGTGTGTGTGTGTGTGTGTGTGTGTGTGTGTGTGTGTGTGTGTGTGTGTGTGTGTGTGTGTTTATGGTTAATCATCTGTTTTTAGACTGTTCAGGACCAAAGATGTCAAACGGCTGTGGATGTTCAAACACACACAGTTGTGTGTAAGCAGGTGATTGATGTTAAACTGACAGTGCAGTCAGACATTTACACACACACACACACACACACACACACACACACACACACACACACACACACACACACACACACACACACACACACACACACAGCATCTCTTATTGAAGGAGTACATTTATTTCCCTCCTCCTGCACCGTCTCATCAAACTCTTCAGTCCTGTGGATTGGAGCAATTCCCCATCTTGACATTATTACACTGCAGGTGCTGCAGGTGCTTATATCAACTGTGTGTTTGGATCTAGAAATATAAGATTTTTATGAAGCAAATAGTATACCAAGCTACAACGATGTTATACAACACACACACACACACACACACACACACACACACACACACACACAGAGATACACACACACGCACACACACACACACACACGCACACACACACATATATAAATATATATATGTGTGTATCTGTGTGTGTGTGTGTGTGTGTGTGTGTGTGTGTGTGTGGTGGGGGGAGTGTGTGTATGTGTGTGTGTGTGTGTGTTCTCGTTTAACTGTATTCGTGGGGTCCAAAAACCGGGAGTCCAGTATACTTGTGGGGTCCGACCAGCTTTGTGGGCCCAAAATGCTGGAGCCCACAAGGTTAAAGGTCTGTTTGAGGGTTAAGACTTGGTTTTAGGATTAGGGTTAGAATTAGGTTATGGTTAGGGTGAGGGTAAGGGTTAAGGTTAGGCATCTAGTGGTGATGGTTAAGGTTAGGGTAAGGGGCTAGGGAATGCATTATGTCAATGACGGGGCCCCACAAAGATAGTGCCACAAACCTGTGTGTGTGTGTGTGTGTGTGTGTGTGTGTGTGTGTGTGTGTGTGTGTGTGTGTGTGTGTTGTACGGCACTTTCAAATTACACTTCACGTCATCAGTCTTGAGTTGATCTTGTGAAATAGCTGCTGTGTGATATCCGGCTGCTTTGGTAAGACTATATATTTTTTTAAATGTAGTTGCCGAACAAAAGAATACGGAGTCGCTTACGTTCAAGTGTGCAACATGTTCTTGCAGACATGTAATGTAGGCTATCTGTACTGTGCAAATCCATCATGTGCAGTGTACCGAATTAACTAGTATCGCTCAGAATGGCAGCTGTCGTAGCATAGAAAGTTTAATTGAAATCATTTAATACACAGCTCAGTTCATTTCTCCGGTCTGATTAGCTAATTAAGCCATTCTCTGGTGCGCCATGTGTGAATATCAGCATGATGTTTGACATAATGACTCACTATTCACTCAGCACAAAGCTGATGATTGCGGGTTAGTGGCTTTATCTTTTGACATAAAACGCTGATTCAAATGATTACAGGCTTACAAAGAAAGACAAAAATGACAGCCATGGTTCACACACTTCTCACAAGCATGGATATGGTGGAGGCAAAAATACTGAATGGTCACTGAATGGTAATTGAATTTGATTCGTGTACACAAACACGTTTATCTAGTACGGAGCCCCCCTGGTGTCAGCTGATAAAAAAAACTAATCCGTGCTCTCGGTTTTATAAATGTAAGCAACATTAGAAAGATATTCACAGATTCGAACTTCTGGGATAATTCTCTATAGCGAAATGTTATTGAATCACAAAGGACGCATCTTTCCTAACGTAGTGAGGCTAACAACGAGCTACTAACTCATTATCATCAACACGAGCCGTCCTCCAACCTGGAGGAATAACATGATTGGTCTCTCTGAGCAGCCGGAGGTGAGACGGCAGCCGGAGGTGAGACGGCAGCCGGAGGTGAGACGGCCGTCAGTCAGACCGGACGTGTTCAGGGACCATCTACAAACTCCAACACCGACACTATAATATCTATTCATTTAATGTTTAAATAAGGTCGTGGCTCCAAACTCATTTTTTAAAAGTAAGTGCTGTAGTACAACTACAAGGAGACACGTTATAATTGAGATAAGTTATAGATATTATAGTGTCGGTGTTGTAGTTTGTAGATGGCCCCTGAACACGTCCGGTTTTGAATGAGGTCTGTAGGTGAAAGTATGTGGGAGGAGTAGCAATTAGAAGTAGAAGAAGCCTGAAGAGGATTTAAAGATTGCTCTATTGACTTACAATGTAAAAAGAAAAAAGCATACCGTATATAGTGTATAGCAGTCATTCCCAAACTGTGGTCCGCGGACCACTAGTGGTCCGTGAGGGTACTGCAGGTGGTCAGTGGAAAAGCAAAATAAAATATAAAATAATAGTTTTTTAACCTTCATTTTACCAGGGAATTGTGCTTTAAAAATGGACTTTTCTGAGAGATGCCTGCCTGCTTTTTGGCTGAAAGTTGCCACAGAATACCCCGAGCTGTCCGACAAAGCCCTGACGTGGCTGAAATGAAATATGTGGCAGCCGTTGTGTGCAGTAAACTTTCTTTTAACGAGCCTGTTGTCCTGATGAGATGACCAGTTATAGTTTGAGTGCTAGTAGGCCTGTTAATTAAGAGGAGCGGATTAATTCAGGTAGGACTGTGTGTAGACATATTTTGTATTATGAGGTGGTCCACACACACAAAAAGTTTGAACACCCCTGGTGTATAGTATATAAGTATAAACAAGTATAAAGTAAAGTAGTGTATAAGTATAAATGGTGGAGAAAAGTTGAATACAAGCACAAATGTCCTTAAAGACGTGAACATTTTGATATTTGAATGGTTTCTGTAGCTGAGAGTATGCAGAAGTAGTAGGCGACTGGAAATCACACAGAAGAATCGGAGAACAATACTGTGAATGCAGCTGAATCAGCATTCACACATTATGCTACATACAGCACAGACACTGCCGATAGATCATCATTGAAATGTTGACAGATCACAACAGATCCCACAAATTAAAAGTCCAGAACCAGAGCACCCGCACTATGTGCTTATCTGCTTTACTGGCTGGTCAGAGAGATGGAAGTGATGCGTCTGCAGATACATTTCCCCTCAGGGACGGTTAAGCCCAAAGACTTTGCAAAGCAATAATT
>CM042319.1:1304606-1312106 GCA_023566125.1 Zingel zingel | reverse complement strand
GGTAGGAGGGGTAAGGGAGTGACGCAAGCACGGCAACGGTCTTTATAGCGTCGTCATTTGACTTTAGCGCCACAATTACGAGTTTAAAGACTAAGCTGGAGTACTGAACAGAGAAACACAGAAGACGAAGGCTCCAGCATAATATGATCCTCATTAATATGATGGAGGAAGATAGAAGAGCAGAGCGCAGCTTGTCTTATGAGTTAGCATACGTAGGCGAGCTGCAACAGACAGTGAAGAATATGTACGGTTTGTGTTTCAGACGTTGCTCGGTCACTAAAGCTGCAGAGACGCCGACCAGACGGCCGACCAGACGGCCGACCAGACGCCGACCAGACGCCGACCAGACGGCCGACCAGACGGCCGACCAGACGCCGACCAGACGGCCGACCAGACGGCCGACCAGACGGCCAACCAGACGGCCGACCAGACGGCCGACCAGACGGCCGACCAGACGGCCGACCAGACGGCCAACCAGACGGCCAACCAGACGGCCAACCAGACGGCCAACCAGACGGCCGACCCTCGGCAGTAAAGCCAGCGTGACTGATCAGTCTCCCCGAGTTGGTCCAAAAAGTACCTCAGAACACCGAAGAGACGAGACGTAATACGTCTCCATAACAGCAGGCGGCGCTAATCTGTAATGTCGCTCAAAAATGAAAAACGGCAGCTGATTGGACGAACGCGTCACCTGGTTCTGGCTGCTCCCCGACCGTCATGGCGGCTCGTTCAGAATCCGATCTCATATTGGACTAAAATAGTTCACCGTAACGTGTTCCTGAGAACATGTTAAGAGAGAAATAGGCCGTGCAGTCGCTGAATCTGTCTTCATTTCAGATCAACAAAGGTCAGGTTAACAGATCATCAGATTTTGAGAGACTCTAGTCACGCTCATCCCGCTCCCCGTTTCCTGGTTAGCTCTCCACCAATCAGATGGGGCATTTGAGTCCGACTGCTGGTAGTGCCCACCCCGCCAATTATACAAAATGAAGGCCGACGGCTCCTTGGACGGACGACGGCACGGAACAAACCGACCAGACTCGAGTCACCGACCTCGTCAGACTGTCAGACGGCCGATTATGGGCTCGGTGTGTAGTAGACTTAAGGGATCCTATGTGGGAAGAGACCCCGCCCTGAAGTAGGAGCTGAAAGAGTTCCAGGAACTGCAGTCAGAGGAACTTCAAAATTCCCAAATTGGTCCAGTCAGAACATGAGAAAAAAGGGTTCTAGGAACGGTATGTCCTAGGAACGGTATGTTCTAGGAACGGTCCTAGGAACGGTATGTCCTAGGAACGGTATGTTCTAGGAACGGTCCTAGGAACGGTATGTCCTAGGAACGGTATGTTCTAGGAACGCTATGTTCTAGGAACGGTATGTCCTAGGAAAGGTATGTTCTAGGAACGGTCACTAACACAGTGCTCATAATATCTCAGCACATTTGAGCCTTATACAGACTTTAACCTTATAGGCCCTTCAGATACCACACTACCTTACATATATTTTCCAAAATAAGTTCCCATGAGGTCCACTGTAATGGGAGGGACTTCGCCTCTCTATAGCCACTTTCCCACCGGAGGGATTTTTGCAGCTCCTAGAACATACCGTTCCTAGGACATACCGTTAAACGGTATGTCCTAGGACATACGGTATGTCCTAGGAACGGTATGTCCTAGGAACGGTATGTTCTAGGAGCTGCAAAAATCCCTCCGGTGGGAAAGTGGCTATAGAGAGGCGAAGTCCCTTAGGAACGGTATGTCCTAGGAACGGTCATACCGGTCATACCGTTCCTAACGGTATGTCCTAGGACATACGGTAGGACATACGGTATGTCCTACGGTATGACATACGGTATGTCCTAGGACATACCGTTCCTAGTACATACCGTTCCTAACGGTATGTCCTAGGACACACGGTGTGTCCTAGGAACGGTATGTTCTAGGAACGGTATGTCCTAGGAACGGTATGTTCAAGGAACGGTATGTTCTAGGAACGGTATGTTCTAGGAACGGTATGTCCTAGGAACGGTATGTTCTAGGAACGGTATGTTCTAGGAACGGTATGTCCTAGGAACGGTATGTTCAAGGAACGGTATGTTCTAGGAACGGTATGTTCTAGGAACGGTATGTTCAAGGAACGGTATGTTCTAGGAACGGTATGTTCTAGGAACGGTATGTGAGAAAATGAGATGAAAATATATGTAAGGTAGTGTGGTATCTGAAGGGCCTATAAGGTTAAAGTCTGTAAGGCTCAAATGTGCTGAGATATTATGAGCACTGTGTTAGTGACCTAAGTGTAATGATGTTCCTCTCAGCGGAGTGATGTGTTGCTGTGATCGGGGGCTGAGTGGGATCAGTGAAATTATGTGTAGTGTTGGAGCCCCTCAGATGGACTCGGACCTTTTTAAAAAGCAGCTGAAGACTCTTCTGTTCAAGCAGGCTTTTACTTAGTCGAGGGGCTTTCATGGCTGTTTGTTATGTTTTCTATTTGTATTTCCATTTGCTTGTATTGTGACTTCTTGTGTTGCCTTTTATTGTGAAGCACTTTGTGATTTGTATCTGTGAAAGGTGCTTACTTACTTACTTTACTTGCCAACTCACATCTATTTACTCTATCTAACATGTTACCTAAACGTACCCCTTATAAGACTGCTCTTTCTGCATTTCGGACTTTGTGCCTCTCCAGGTTCTGCAGGACCCGTCATGATGCTGAAACCTTGATATAATAAAGCCTTTTATAATCAAGAACAGTGTCAGCGAATCCCTCTTCCATACAGCAGCACGGCAATCAACAACTAAAGATACTACAGTAGTAATTGGGAGAGACCAATAAGTATCTGATCCTTTTGAATTGAGCCATGGATTACACATGATGCTCGTCAATTTAAAAGGTAATTATGCAAGTGAAGAAAGACACAGTCATAGTCGTAGTTGTAGTACCATTTAGTTTTGTGTGAAGCCGCTCAGTGAAGTACTCACACAATATACGTCACCTTGCTGTGCTCAGCTTGCTCGTTAGCAACTGTATATATTGACTCTTCACTACACCTCAGCATGTAGACTATCTATTCATATACATTGTGTTATAACTGATCTACTTCACTAGCTAGACCACTACACTAACTGTTTACTGACTCTTTACACCATCTCAGCATTGATCTTTTCTCTCTGTTCATGTATATTGCATATCCATCGACTTACTTGCACCTCACTACGTACCGGCATTTGTAATTGCCCACTTATTCTGCCCTTTATGTAGCATATTGTATTCTGTGTTCTTGTTTTGTATTGAATGTGGAACTATATGTTGTCTTGCCTTGGCCAGGTCACCGTTGCAAATGAGAACCTGTTCTCAACGGCCTACCTGGTTAAATAAAGGTTAAATAAAATAAAAATGAATAAAAAGCTAGCTAGCTTAGCTCTAACGTTATCCTACCTGATGTGTAAGATACACACCGGCATCTTTCTGAGTACGTATTTTCAGTCTTATACCTCCACAGTTTTGCGACAAACTGAGACTTTCTGGACTTGCAGAACTATCTTTTAAATTGCCAAACATCTTATGTGTAATTCATGGCTCAATTCAAACGGGCTCAAGAAAGATTATTTGTCTTTTTCACTTTTTCCCATTCACTACCGTTTATATTTTTTATCCGAAATAAGGTCCCATAGTGGTCCACCGGAAGGGGGACTTTGCCTCTCTATGCTGCATTGACTGTGCAACACACACACACACACACACACACACACACACACACACACACACACACACACACACACACACACACACACACACACACAGACAGACACACACACACACACACACACTCAGATGCACAGATAGAACACAAACAAGCAGATCAATACTTGTTGATTGTGAAGGGAACATGGAGAGTTCCTCTCAGCAAAGTAAATGGGGTTAAACCACTGACAAATGGAGTGATCACTGTGTGTGTGTGTGTGTGTGTGTGTGTGTGTGTGTGTGTGTGTGTGTGTGTGTGTGTGTGTGTGTGTGTGTGTGTGTGTGTGTGTGTGTGCATTCCATCACCTTGACTCTAATTGCAGGCAGACAGTGTAATATAGTTCTTGTATGTGTAAGATGTAGTGCCACCACTCTCCCTTTCATCAAGTGTGTGTGTGTGTGTGTGTGTGTGTGTGTGTGTGTGTGTGTGTGTGTGTGTGTGTATGATATTCATCTTAGCATTTCAATTACTGCAGAGCTGAATCACTGCATGTAAACAGATCTAGGGACATTTTCAATTGTTAAAGTGATACTCCAGCTCAAATCTATCTTGTTAGTATGAGACACCTGTAGACTGTTAAGTTGTGGTTCAGTGGACTCTAAGAGTGAGAGTCCTGAGACTAGAGAGTGGCAGTAGAGGCTCTTTAAATGTAATTGTATATCATAATAGTAATAGTCTGGGCTCCAGTTATTCTTTTTTGAGCTGCATATTCCCCAAAGTAGAGGAGAGAATACCATCGCAGTATTATGAATAATTGGAGCCCAGACGCAATTCTGTAATTTCCTCAATGTCTGATCCTCTGAAAAAAAACAAAAAATTGGAAAAACAGGTTAAAGATCCAATTTCTTAATTTGTCAAGGTGGAAAAAAATGAAAAATTGGATATTTGAACCCATTTTTCTGTTTTTCCAAATGTCCGTTTGTGTTTAGAGAATTGAACTGATGAGCGCTACACGGACCGATCGCCCCTTCAAAAAACGAATGGTTGTTTGACTTTCGTTTTAAAACCAGTCCCTCCAGAAAAACGTGATTATGCCATCCCATAATTCAATGCATAATCAGCCAAAGTCTGCATATTTATGCGGGGGGGGGGGGCATATTTCCAAATACGCCGCACTTTCGCAGCATAAAATTGCCGATTTCCGCGCAAAATATGCGCGGCTTGCATGAAAAGTCCCAAATATATCTCAGCAGAAAGTTGAGAAATGTTGCGTTTACTTCACACAAGAGCAGCCGTTTCCCCTGTTGCCATGGGAACGTTATGAAGTGACGTAATTACGCGACGTGAACGTCATCGAGAAGCTGCAGACCCCGCGATGAAGCCACGATGGAACCGCCGTTTCTGCAAGTTCCCGCAGTTTCATCGCATACAATTGCATCAATATCCGCATATTCCATCACATTTTTTAACAAAACGTGCCGAATAATCACGGATTTTAGCCCAAAACAATCACAAACAAACTCCACATTTCTCTGGAAGGACTGGAAAATACAACATTTGAAATACAAGGCGTATTTTGAGAGAAATTTAAACATATGCTTTGATTTTCATTTTCTATTTCATATAACGAAAAATGAAATCACTCGAAAGTAGAAATGAAAAAAGGCCTGTTTTCATATTCTGAGACCGGATGTTGTCATTTCCAGTTAATGCAACAGCACCAGTGTACCAGCGCTGCTTTCAGCACAGGCTAACATAGACCATGGACTGTTAATATTAATATTCACGGTCTATGCACTGCAACCCGACTCCGATGATGCTTGAGTGGACTTTTATTTCAAAATGTCACATTTATTTATTTCCCTCTCCCTGCCTCCCTCTGACTCTCCGTCTCTTAGTACCTGCATTATGCAACATGACCCCCCCCCCACAAACTCTTTCAACTGATCTAGTCTCATACAAGTCTCCTCTATAACATATAGAAAGTCCTACGAAATCATATTGTTAGTTAGGCCTGCACGATAAATCGTTAAAACTCGATTCACGATTTCATTTTTAAATGACTTTTCTCCTACAATTAATTTAGAAAGTATTTGACACTGACATGTTTTAATTATGTAAAGACAAGTTCAAGGAGTTCAGATAGAGCCTGTATCAGGGCCATATTTAGTCCAGATAGAGCCTGTATCAGGGCCATATTTAGTCCAGATAGAGCCTGTATCAGGGCCATATCTAGTCCAGATAGAGCCTGTATCAGGGCCATATTTAGTTCAGATAGAGCCTGTATCAGGGCCATATTTAGTTCAGATAGAGCCCGTATCAGGGCCATATTTAGTTCAGATAGAGCCTGTATCAGGGCCATATTTAGTCCAGATAGAGCCTGTATCAGGGCCATATTTAGTCCAGATAGAGCCTGTAGCAGGGCCATATTTAGTCCAGATAGAGCCTGTAGCAGGGCCATATTTAGTTCAGATAGAGCCTGTATCAGGGCCATATTTAGTTCAGATAGAGCCCGTATCAGGGCCATATTTAGTCCAGATAGAGCCTGTATCAGGGCCATATTTAGTCCAGATAGAGCCTGTATCAGGGCCATATTTAGTCCAGATAGAGCCTGTATCAGGGCCATATTTAGTCCAGATAGAGCCTGTGTCAGGGCCATATTTAGTCCAGATAGAGCCTGTGTCAGGGCCATATCTAGTCCAGATAGAGCCTGTGTCAGGGCCATATTTAGTTCAGATAGAGCCTGTATCAGGGCCATATTTAGTCCAGATAGAGCCCGTATCAGGGCCACATTCAGTCCAGATAGAGCCTGTATCAGGGCCATATTTAGTCCAGATAGAGCCTGTGTCAGGGCCATATTTAGTTCAGATAGAGCCTGTATCAGGGCCATATTTAGTTCAGATAGAGCCTGTATCAGGGCCATATTTAGTTCAGATAGAGCCCGTATCAGAGCCATATTTAGTTCAGATAGAGCCTGTATCAGGGCCATATTTAGTCCAGATAGAGCCTGTATCAGGGCCATATTTAGTCCAGATAGAGCCTGTAGCAGGGCCATATTTAGTCCAGATAGAGCCTGTAGCAGGGCCATATTTAGTTCAGATAGAGCCTGTATCAGGGCCATATTTAGTTCAGATAGAGCCCGTATCAGGGCCATATTTAGTCCAGATAGAGCCTGTATCAGGGCCATATTTAGTCCAGATAGAGCCTGTATCAGGGCCATATTTAGTCCAGATAGAGCCTGTGTCAGGGCCATATTTAGTCCAGATAGAGCCTGTGTCAGGGCCATATCTAGTCCAGATAGAGCCTGTGTCAGGGCCATATTTAGTTCAGATAGAGCCTGTATCAGGGCCATATTTAGTCCAGATAGAGCCCGTATCAGGGCCACATTCAGTCCAGATAGAGCCTGTATCAGGGCCATATTTAGTCCAGATAGAGCCTGTGTCAGGGCCATATTTAGTTCAGATAGAGCCTGTATCAGGGCCATATTTAGTCCAGATAGAGCCTGTATCAGGGCCATATTTAGTCCAGATAGAGCCTGTAGCAGGGCCATATTTAGTCCAGATAGAGCCTGTAGCAGGGCCATATTTAGTTCAGATAGAGCCTGTATCGGGGCCATATTTAGTTCAGATAGAGCCTGTATCGGGGCCATATTTAGTCCAGATAGAGCCCGTATCAGGGCCATATTTCGTTCAGATAGAGCCTGTATCAGGGCCATATTTAGTCCAGATAGAGCCTGTAGCAGGGCCATATTTAGTCCAGATAGAGCCTGTATCAGGGCCATATTTAGTTCAGATAGAGCCCGTATCAGGGCCATATTTAGT
>CM042319.1:1284606-1299606 GCA_023566125.1 Zingel zingel | reverse complement strand
GTGTGTGTGTCTTTGTGTGTCTGTGTGTGTGTCTCTGTGTGTCTGTGTGTGTGTGTGTGTGTGTGTGTGTGTGTGTGTCTCTGTGTGTCTGTGTGTGTGTGTGTGTGTGTCTGTGTGTGTGTGTGTGTGTGTGTGTGTGTGTGTCTCTGTGTGTCTGTGTGTGTGTGTGTGTCTGTGTGTGTGTGTCTGTGTGTGTGTGTGTCTCTGTGTGTCTGTGTGTGTCTGTGTGTGTGTGTGTGTGTGTGTCTGTGTGTGTGTGTCTGTGTGTCTGTGTGTGTCTGTGTGTGTCTGTGTGTGTCTGTGTGTTTTATCAAACATGACTTCTTTATCTCAGCATCAGAGGAAACTTTGCAGCATCAGCTCTCTATCAAGTAATCAACGTCCTTACACGAATCTAAAACCACAGAGGCTGACGTGTCTTCACACCTTATTCAGAGATAAGAGAGAGGGTGTGTGAGTGTGTGTGTGTGTGTGTGTGTGTGTGTCTATATGTGTGTGTGTGTCTCTATGTCTTATTGCCATTTTTGTTTAATATATACTCAGTTTTTTGGCAACATTTGTGTTACGATGGACACAGAACGGACCCAAATGCAAGGTTCAACAACAATAATGCTCTTTATTTGGCACAATGATAAGGAGGGAAGTGTGGGAAGGAGGACGACAGGAACCGGAGTGAGGACATGCGGGCTGGGGACGGATAACGAGGGTTGGAACAGGATGGTGAGGGACGTGAGAGCTGAAGTAGATGGCGAGGGAACACAGGAGATAGGATGGTGAGGGAGCTGGGAGTAATATGGCTTGGGAGGCCTCTGGAGGCCGAGCAGTTAGGCGAAGGCGGAGCCCCTCTGGAGGCCAGGCAGGCGATAGGTCAGCTGGGCTGGAGTCAGTAGCCGGGTCAGCTGGGCTGAAGTCAGGCGCCGGGTCAGCTAGGCTGGAGTCCGCCAACCAGACAACGGGAACAGAGGTTGACAGGGGTGCCGACAGGACACGAGGGGCAGGAATGGGTCTGACCGCCGACAGGACATAAGGAGCAAGGGGAGACGTACGAAGCCTCAGGGGTGCCGGGGAAGGGCATAATCACAGGGGTGGTCTCAGGGGCAGTCTCAGGGGCGCCGGGGATCGGCAAAGTTACTGGTGCTGGACGCCACCCGAGGATCGGAGAGGCTGCTAGCCAGCTGGAGTTCAGGGGGGGGCTGCACGCCAGCCGGGACTCTGATACATGGGTCAGTTCTGGGACACTGGATAGCTCGAGAACACAGGACAGCTCGGGGACACTGGACAGTGCTGAGACACTGGTCAACTCGGGGACACTGGAAAGCTCGGGGACACTGGGGAGCTCGGGGACACTGGGGAGCTCGGGGACACTGGGGAGCTCGGGGACACTGGGGAGCTCGGGGACACTGGGGAGCTCGGGGACAAAAGAGTGCTGGGGAAGCCGGCAAAGGAGCAGGCTGGCCAACAAAAGATGCACCGGTGGCCAAGGTGTTTGCAGACTGGAGAGGAGGCAGGCTGGTGGGTAAATCTTTAGGCCCTCGAAGGCAAAGTTCCTGCTCCACCTCCTCCCAGTGAACCATCATGAGATGCCAGGCTGAGGTGGGATCCTTCTTGTGAAGGAAGCAAAACAAAAAGGTCATCTGCTCAACCTCTGACTCCATGGGGTGGAGGAGAGGCTTGAACCTTGCTGGGTCCATGTTTGGCTGGATCGTTCTGTTAAGATGGACACAGAACGGACCCAAATGCAAGGTTCAACAACAATAATGCTCTTTATTCTGCAACAATTATAAGGAGGGAAGTATGGGAAGGAGGACGCCAGGAACCGGAGTGAGGACACGAGGGCAGGGGACAGATAACGAGTGCTGGAACAGGATGGTGAGGGACGTGAGAGCTGAAGTAGGATGGCGAGGGCTAGATGGGCAGGGTAGGATGGCGAGGGAACAAAGAGGATAGGATGGCGAGGGCTCGGGAGCTGGAAGTAGTATGGCGAGGGATCAGCGGGCCGAGGTAGGATGACGAGGGAGCTCAGGGAGTGCGGGGAAAATCCGGGAAAACAGGGAGAGTCCAGGAGGGGAAGGCTGGAAGCGGGAGTGGAGGCAGGAGAGCCGTGAGGGCGGAACCGAGTGGTGAAGCCAGTTGACTGGGGATGAGAGCGAGGTATGGAGACAATGGCTGCAGGGGAGAGACACGAGAGAGGTAAGTACACGCACAGGACAGCGACAGGTAAGTTTACAAACATTCAAAAAAGAGAGAGACACAGAAAAAGAAACTAGAAAAATGGAAACAAGAACCCCAAATACAACAATTTGGGGCTTTTTCATGCTATGATTGTATGAAATTTGTGTTATATTTTAGCACAATTTCTCTTATAACTTTTGTGCCATTTATGTATTTTATTACGGATTATTATACATCGATTTGAATTCATTTATTTATATGTAGGGCTGGGCAACGATTAAAAGTTTCAGTCGCGATTAATCGGATGATTTCCCTGATTAATCGCGATTAATCACATTTTTATACACAAATACCCCAATAATGAATTAAAAAGTAGTGTATAGCCCAATTTTATTTTAAATGTTCTGCCATATAAACGAAAGTGCCATAACATTTGTTCTGCAAACACTTAACATCAGCATTTTGTTTATACATTAGCAGTTAAATAAAATATTTAGTGTAAATCTCAACTTAAACAATGTAATCAAAGCAAATACAAAATTAAAGCTTATTGCCACTGCCCGGGCATTCATGTTATCCTGTCTATATATATATATATATATATATATATATATATATATATATATATATATATAAACTGCCCACAAAATCCTGAGCCACAATCATGACATGATTAAAGCTGTAACTCTAATTATAACTGTATAACTCTAATTATAACTGTATAACTCTAATTATAACTGTATAACTCTAATTATGGCTGCCCAGTGATGTCCAGTAGGTCCCAGTGAGAGCAACAGCAGGTGCACGTTGTAAAGTCGTTTTTGCAGTCCTCTCCTTTTCATAATAACTCATGTATTCTTCTTGTGATGGTGCGTCTTGAGGGAATCTCATTCCTACCGTCATTTGTTGTGATTCTCAGAATGTTTCTCAGACCGACGTCCTCCACAACACTTCGCTTCTGGCATTTGTTAGCTTCTCTTGCCTTTGTTTATCTCTTCAGTGAGTCAGCATGCACAAACTGCAGTTTGTCTTCAGTTCTCCTGCATTCATGCAATAACTAAGGACTCTATGTTTGTTGCAAATTTCAGAAGTTATGACTTTATGGCGCCCCTAATCAGAGCTTGCAACACATTCTCACACCCATCTCGTAAAATATTGTCAGGGTTTTGGTATTATGTTCTGTTTCCTGTTTTATTTTGTAGTCTGTCTGGTCTCCCTTGTCTTGTCTAGCTTCTTCCTGTCTTTGTTGGTTTCCCGCCTTGTTTGATTGTTTTGCCCCGCCCTGATGTGTTCCACCTGTTTGTATCACCTGTCCCTTGTTAGTGTTCATTACCCTGTGTATTTAGTCTCTCTGTTTCCCTTGTCTGTTGTGGGATTCTTGTTTTTCTGTTAGTGTGTTTTTCAGTGTTTCATGTCGTGGGTTGCTTTAGTGTTTTCTTCATTTTAATAAATCTCTAGTTTGAACTGCATTTGGGTCCTACCCTTCTCTACACGTTGACAGAAGAATCCCACCAAAGATGGACCCAGCGGTTGTCAGGTTTGCGCCGATTTTTCACCCCATGGATTCTGTGGGAGAATCTTTGATGGATTTTTTTTTACGGTTTTCATAAGGATGATCCTGCCTTTGCTAGGCACCTTATGGAGGTCCGTTGGCAGGCTACAGCGAGGGAATTCGGCCTCCCTGTCTCCAGGCCTGTTTTTCCTCCAGAGCCTGAGCTTACCTGTGTTCCTGAGCCTGAGCTGACCTGTGTACCTGAGTCTGAGCTGACCAGTGCTCCTGAGCCTGAACTGACCTGTGTGCCTGAGTTGACCTGTGTTCCTGAGCCTGAGCTGACCTGTGTTCCTGAGCCTGAACTGACCTGTGTTTCTGTGCCTGAGGTGACCAGTGTAACGGGGCTAATCAGTGTTACCAGTGCTCCAGAGCTGACCAGTATTCCTGGTACTCGAGGAGGTCGTAGACGGAGGAGGGGAACACATGGCTCCCAGTGCCATGCCCTGCATCAACCTCTTATCGGACCTGAGCCTGAGCTGATCTGTGTATCTGAGCCTGAGCTGACCAGTGTTTCTGTTCCCGAGCTGACGTGCAACCCTTCTGTTCCCGAGCTGACGTGCAACCCTTCTGTTCCCGAGCTGACGTGCAACCCTTCTGTTCCCGAGCTGACGTGCAACCCTTCTGTTCCCGAGCTGACGTGCAACCCTTCTGTTCCCGAGCTGACGTGCAACCCTTCTGTTCCCGAGCTGACGTGCAACCCTTCTGTTCCCGAGCTGACGTGCAACCCTTCTGTTCCCGAGCTGACGTGCAACCCTTCTGTTCCCGGGCTGACGTGCAGCTCTCCTGACCCTGGGCTGACGTGCAGCCTTCCAGAGCCTCCGCTGACGTGCAGCTCTCCTGACCCTGGGCTGACGTGCAGCCTTCCAGAGCCTCCGCTGACGTGCAGCCTTCCAGAGCCTCCGCTGACGTGCAGCCTTCCAGAGCCTCCGCTGACGTGCAGCCTTCCAGAGCCTCCACTAGCCAATGATCTCTCTAGTGCCCCCGAGCAGCTTTCTAGTGCCCCCGAGCAGCTTTCTAGTGCCCCCGAGCAGCTTTCTAGTGCCCCCGAGCAGCTTTCTAGTGCCCCCGAGCTTCGTGCCCCTGAGTTTCCTAGCGTCCCTGAGTTTCCTAGCGTCCCTGAGTTTCCTAGCGTCCCTGAGTTTCCTAGCGTCCCTGATTCCCAGCTGTCTAGATCATCAACTGGCGTCTAGCTCTCCAGAGTCTGCGCTGACGTTCAGCCGTCCAGAGTCTCCGACAGCAGCACTTCAAGAGTTTTCCAGTCGTACTGAGTCTACGTCAACGACTGACTTCCCAGAGTCTACGCTTACGGAGACCTTGCCTTTGTTTTCGGTCGGCCTTACTCCAGCCCCACATTTTTTTCAAGTTCCACAATTTTTGCAAGTTTCCGCATTTTGTTCTTTTCCGCAATTTTTTCAAGTTTCTGCAATTTTTTCAAGTTTCTGCAATTTTTTCAAGTTTCTGCAATTTTTTCAAGTTTCTGCAATTTTTTTCAAGTTTACGCAATTTTTTTCAAGTTTACGCAATTTTTTCAAGTTTCTGCAAGTTTTTCACGTTCCCGCAATTTTTGGAAGTTTTTTGCAATTTTTTCACGTTTCTGCAATTTTTGCAAGTTTCCGGGATTTTTTCAAGTTTCTGCAATTTTTGCAAGGTCCTGAAATTTTTGCAAGTTTCTGCAAGTTTTGCAAGTTTTCAAATTTTTAAGTTTTCAAGTTTTCACGTTTTATGCAATTTTTTCACGTTTCTGCAATTTTTTCACGTTTCTGCAATTTTTTCACGTTTCCGCAATTTTTTCAAGTTTTATGCAATTTTTTCACGTTTCTGCAATTTTTTCACGTTTCCGCAATTTTTTCAAGTTTCCGCAATTTTTGGAAGTTTTTAGCAATTTTTTCACGTTTCTGCAATTTTTGCAAGTTTCTGGGATTTTTTCAAGTTTCTGCATTTTTTGCAAGTTTCCACATTTTTTTCAAATTTCCGCAATTTTTTCACGTTCCCGCAATTTTTTGACGTTTCCGTAATTTTTGGAAGTTTTTTGCAATTTTTTCACATTTCTGCAATTTTTGCAAGTTTTCACATTTTTTGCAAGTTTCCGCATTTCTTTCAAGTTTACACAATTTTTGCAAGTTTCTGCATTTTGTTCTTTTCCGCAATTTTTGGAAGTTTCCGCAATTTTTTCAAGTTTCTGCAATTTTTTAAAGTTCCCGAAATTTTTTAAAGTTCCCGAAATTTTTGGAAGTTTTATGCAATTTTTTCACGTTTCTGCAATTTTTCCACGTTTCTGGGATTTTTTGCAAGTTTCCACATTTTTTTCAAATTTACGCAATTTTGTTCGTTTCCGCAATTTTTGGAATTTTCTGCAATTTTTTCAAGTTTTCACATTTTTTTTCAAGTTTTCACATTTTTTTTCAAGTTTCTGCAAGTTTTGGAAATTTCCACAATTTTTTTGCAAGGTCCCGAAATTTTTGCAAGTTTCTGCAAGTTTTGCAAGCTTCCATATTTTTTTCAAATTTCCGCAATTTTTGCAAGTTTCCGCATTTTGTTCTTTTCCGCAATTTTTTCAAGTTTCTGCAATTTTTTCAAGTTTCTGCAATTTTTTCAAGTTTCTGCAATTTTTTCAAGTTTCTGCAATTTTTTCAAGTTTACGCAATTTTTTTCAAGTTTACGCAATTTTTTTCAAGTTTCTGCAATTTTTGGAAGTTTTTTGCAATTTTTTCACGTTTCTGCAATTTTTTCAAGTTTCCGGGATTTTTTCAAGTTTCTGCAATTTTTGCAAGGTCCTGAAATTTTTGCAAGTTTCTGCAAGTTTTGCAAGTTTTCAAATTTTTAAGTTTTCAAGTTTTCACGTTTTATGCAATTTTTTCACGTTTCTGCAATTTTTTCACGTTTCTGCAATTTTTTCACGTTTCTGCAATTTTTTCACGTTTTATGCAATTTTTTCACGTTTCTGCAATTTTTTCACGTTTCCGCAATTTTTTCAAGTTTCCGCAATTTTTGGAAGTTTTTAGCAATTTTTTCACGTTTCTGCAATTTTTGCAAGTTTCTGGGATTTTTTCAAGTTTCTGCATTTTTTGCAAGTTTCCACATTTTTTTCAAATTTCCGCAATTTTTTCACGTTCCCGCAATTTTTTGACGTTTCCGTAATTTTTGGAAGTTTTTTGCAATTTTTTCACATTTCTGCAATTTTTGCAAGTTTTCACATTTTTTGCAAGTTTCCGCATTTCTTTCAAGTTTACACAATTTTTGCAAGTTTCCGCATTTTGTTCTTTTCCGCAATTTTTGGAAGTTTCCGCAATTTTTTCAAGTTTCCGCAATTTTTTCAAGTTTCCGCAATTTTTTCAAGTTTCTGCAATTTTTTAAAGTTCCCGAAATTTTTTAAAGTTCCCGAAATTTTTGGAAGTTTTATGCAATTTTTTCACGTTTCTGCAATTTTTCCACGTTTCTGGGATTTTTTGCAAGTTTCCACATTTTTTTCAAATTTACGCAATTTTGTTCGTTTCCGCAATTTTTGGAATTTTCTGCAATTTTTTCAAGTTTTCACATTTTTTTTCAAGTTTTCACATTTTTTTTCAAGTTTCTGCAAGTTTTGGAAATTTCCACAATTTTTTTGCAAGGTCCCGAAATTTTTGCAAGTTTCTGCAAGTTTTGCAAGCTTCCATATTTTTTTCAAATTTCCGCAATTTTTGCAAGTTTCCGCATTTTGTTCTTTTCCGCAATTTTTTCAAGTTTCTGCAATTTTTTCAAGTTTCTGCAATTTTTTCAAGTTTCTGCAATTTTTTCAAGTTTCTGCAATTTTTTCAAGTTTCTGCAATTTTTTTCAAGTTTACGCAATTTTTTCAAGTTTCTGCAATTTTTGGAAGTTTTTTGCAATTTTTTCACGTTTCTGCAATTTTTTCAAGTTTCCGGGATTTTTTCAAGTTTCTGCAATTTTTGCAAGGTCCTGAAATTTTTGCAAGTTTCTGCAAGTTTTCAAGTTTTCACGTTTTATGCAATTTTTTCACGTTTCTGCAATTTTTTCACGTTTCTGCAATTTTTTCACGTTTCCGCAATTTTTTCAAGTTTTATGCAATTTTTTCACGTTTCTGCAATTTTTTCACGTTTCCACATTTTTTTCAAATTTACGCAATTTTGTTCGTTTCCGCAATTTTTGGAATTTTCTGCAATTTTTTCAAGTTTTCACATTTTTTTTCAAGTTTTCACATTTTTTTTCAAGTTTCTGCAAGTTTTGGAAATTTCCACAATTTTTTTGCAAGGTCCCGAAATTTTTGCAAGTTTCTGCAAGTTTTGCAAGCTTCCATATTTTTTTCAAATTTCCGCAATTTTTGCAAGTTTCCGCATTTTGTTCTTTTCCACAATTTTTGGAAGTTTTCACATTTTTTTTTAAGTTTCTGCAAGTTTTCCAAGTTTCCGCAATTTTTTCCAAGTTTCTGCAATTTTTGGAAGTTTTCACATTTTTTTCAAGTTTCTGCAAGTTTTGCAAATTTCCACATTTTTTCACGTTCCCACATTTTTTTTCAAGTTTCCGCAATTTTTTAAAGTTCCTGAAATTTTTGGAAGTTTCCGCAATTTTTGGAAGTTTTCAAATTTCTGCAAGTTTCCGCAATTTTTTCACGTTTCCTCAATATTTTCAAGTTTCCGCAATTTTTGCAAGTTTTCACATTTTTTTCAAGTTTCTGCAATTTTTTAAAGTTCCCGAAATTTTTGGAAGTTTTATGCAATTTTTTTCACGTTTCTGCAATTTTTGCAAATTTCTGGGATTTTTTCAAGTTTCTGCAATTTTTGGAAATTTCCACAATTTTTTTGCAAGGTCCCGAAATTTTTGCAAGTTTCTGCAAGTTTTGCAAGCTTCCACATTTTTTTCAAATTTCCGCAATTTTTGGAAGTTTCCGCAATTTTTTCAAGTTTTCACATTTTCTTCAAGTTTCCACAATTTTTGCAAGTTTCCGCATTTTGTTCTTTTCCACAATTTTTGGAAGTTTCCGCATTTTTTTCAAGTTTTCACATTTTTTTCAAGTTTCTGCAATTTTTTCAAGTTTCTGCAATTTTTTCAAGTTTTCACATTTTCTTCAAGTTTCCACAATTTTTGTAAGTCTCCGCATTTTGTTGTTTTCCGCAATTTTTGGAAGTTTCCGCAATGTTCTCAAGTTTCCGCAATTTTTTCACGTTCCCACAATTTTTTCAAGTTTTTGCAAGTTTTGCAAGTTTCCGCAATTTTTTCAAGTTTCTGCAAGTTTTGCAAGTTTCCGCAATTTTTTCAAGTTTCTGCAAGTTTTGCAAGTTTTCGCAATTTTTTAAAGTTTTCGCAATTTTTTAAAGTTTTCGCAATTTTTTAAAGTTTTCGCAATTTTTTAAAGTTTTCGCAATTTTTTAAAGTTTTCGCAATTTTTTAAAGTTTTCGCAATTTTTTAAAGTTTTTGCAATTTTTTAAAGTTTTTGCAATTTTTTAAAGTTTTTGCAATTTTTTAAAGTTTTTGCAATTTTTTAAAGTTTTTGCAATTTTTTAAAGTTTTTGCAATTTTTTAAAGTTTTTGCAATTTTTTAAAGTTTTTGCAATTTTTTAAAGTTTTTGCAATTTTTTAAAGTTTTTGCAATTTTTTAAAGTTTTTGCAATTTTTTAAAGTTTTTGCAATTTTTTAAAGTTTTTGCAATTTTTTAAAGTTTTTGCAATTTTTTAAAGTTTTTGCAATTTTTTAAAGTTTTTGCAATTTTTTAAAGTTTTTGCAATTTTTTAAAGTTTTTGCAATTTTTTAAAGTTTTTGCAATTTTTTAAAGTTTTTGCAATTTTTTAAAGTTTTTGCAATTTTTTAAAGTTTTTGCAATTTTTTAAAGTTTTTGCAATTTTTTAAAGTTTTTGCAATTTTTTAAAGTTTTTGCAATTTTTTCAAGTTTTTGCAATTTTTTCAAGTTTTTGCAATTTTTTCAAGTTTTTGCAATTTTTTCAAGTTTTTGCAATTTTTTCAAGTTTTTGCAATTTTTTCAAGTTTTTGCAATTTTTTCAAGTTTTTGCAATTTTTTCAAGTTTTTGCAATTTTTTCAAGTTTTTGCAATTTTTTCAAGTTTTTGCAATTTTTTCAAGTTTTTGCAATTTTTTCAAGTTTTTGCAATTTTTTCAAGTTTTTGCAATTTTTTCAAGTTTTTGCAATTTTTTCAAGTTTTTGCAATTTTTTCAAGTTTTTGCAATTTTTTCAAGTTTTTGCAATTTTTTCAAGTTTTTGCAATTTTTTCAAGTTTTTGCAATTTTTTCAAGTTTTTGCAATTTTTTCAAGTTTTTGCAATTTTTTCAAGTTTTTGCAATTTTTTCAAGTTTTTGCAATTTTTTCAAGTTTTTGCAATTTTTTCAAGTTTTTGCAATTTTTTCAAGTTTTTGCAATTTTTTCAAGTTTTTGCAATTTTTTCAAGTTTTTGCAATTTTTTCAAGTTTTTGCAATTTTTTCAAGTTTTTGCAATTTTTTCAAGTTTTTGCAATTTTTTCAAGTTTTTGCAATTTTTTCCAAGGTCCCGCAATTTTTTCAAGTTTTCAAATTCCCGCAATTTTTTCAAGTTTTCAAATTCCCGCAATTTTTTCAAGTTTTCAAATTCCCGCAATTTTTTCAAGTTTTCAAATTCCCGCAATTTTTTCAAGTTTTCAAATTCCCGCAATTTTTTCAAGTTTTCAAATTCCCGCAATTTTTTCAAGTTTTCAAATTCCCGCAATTTTTTCAAGTTTTCAAATTCCCGCAATTTTTTCAAGTTTTCGACATTTTTGGAAGTTTCAGCAATTTTTTCACGTTCCAGTTATTTCATCGCATAAAATTGCATAAATATTCCGCATATTCCATCGCATTTTTTAAGAAAACGTGCCGCAAAATCAAGGATTTTTGCCCGCAACGATCACAACAAACTCCACATTTCTCTGGAAGGACTATAGGATGTATATGGCTATAGGAACTGATGAACATCGACACACGGCTTTGTGCTCTGAGTTGAGTCGCAGTACGTTTTGGTTTACAGTTCTAATTGATTGATGTGTTGATGTGTGCATCATGACATTAATCTTCTCAAGTATTATTATCACATTTCGATGTTTGAAAACCCAAGAAGTTTGTTTAACATGTACTGCCCTTCTGAAGATATTTCCAGAATCCTCAGAGACGTATTAGTTTTTTTAACAGGGGCCATGCACGGCGCAAAGGTTGAGCCACAGTTAGCTATGCAGCTGATTTGCATCTCTGGTCCCTGGGCAGGAACATTTAAAGGTCCAGTGAGTAACGTGTTTAGTTGTTCATTAACTAAATCTGTGTTGCCCGTTCACCAACGTGTCCTTTTTCATGAATATTTACCTCCACCATCAATTCAGAGTAGCGTTTGCATGAACTGGAGTAGACGCTCCATATTCATGCTCCATCTAGAAATACGTTAGCGCGTGCGTGCGTGTGCGTGTGCGTGTGCGTGTGCGTGTGCGTGTGCGTGTGCGTGTGTGTTAATGCAATTTCTAATTCTTTGAGCAACACAAATAAAATCCCATTCACCTCAATTTCACTGGTGAACTTACTCTTAGTCTACAACAACCAGTCACAGTCAACTGGTTGTTGATTTTGTTGTACTCAGTAAGGATCTGAGGAATGTTTTTGTTAAACCACCCTCATACACAGGTCACACACATGATGTACGCTCGACACACTCAAAAACACTTTCCTTCTACTGACATCAGTCAAACTAGAGCCCAGTAGAACAACAGGATCAACAAGGGCATAAAAAAGCTAATGATTACTATGATAACTATAAGGCATAGCAAGGTAGTCAAAGCACTGTGTGTGTGTATAAGGGACATACAGGACATACTGCTCCACCTTTCATGTTTTCTCTGTCACATTATAAACTCACAGCTGCTGCAAGGGCGTAAATCCCAGGGGGGTCGGGGGGTCAGGACATCCCCCCCCCCCCTTCTAAGGGTTGTCCCCCCCTATGAATATCATTAAAACAATGCTGTGTATTGTAAATAACATAATGATGTATACTTAAAATATCCGTGTAAGTAGTAAAACAATACAAACCCCCAAAAATGCTTTTTAAGTTTAGAAACATTTTGAGTCCCCCCCCTTCCTTGCCTCCCAGTGGTTTGGTCCACTGCCTGCTGTAGGTTAGGATCTGCACTCGACTCACAGTCACATCGGTAGTGACCATAGACTGTAATAATATAGAGTCTATGGTAGTGACCATAGACTGTAATAATATAGAGTCACATCGGTAGTGACCATAGACTGTAATAATATAGAGTCTATGGTAGTGACCATAGACTGTAATAATATAGAGTCTATGGTAGTGACCATAGACTGTAATAATATAGAGTCACATCGGTAGTGACCATAGACTGTACTAATATAGAGTCTATGGTAGTGACCATAGACTGTAATAATATAGAGTCTATGGTAGTGACCATAGACTGTAAAAATATAGAGCCTATGGTAGTGACTATAGACTGTAATAATATAGTCTATGGTAGTGACCATAGACTGTAATAATATAGAGTCTATGGTAGTGACTATAGACTGTAATAATATAGAGTCTATGGTAGTGACCATAGACTGTAATAATATAGAGTCTATGGTAGTGGACTGTAATAATATAGAGTCTATGGTAGTGACCATAGACTGTAATAATATAGAGTCTATGGTAGTGACTATAGACTGTAATAATATAGAGTCTATGGTAGTGACCATAGACTGTAATAATAATAGTCTATGGTAGTGACCATAGACTGTAATAATAATACTCTATGGTAGTGACCATAGACTGTAATAATATAGAGTCTATGGTAGTGACTATAGACTGTAATAATAATAGTCTATGGTAGTGACCATAGACTGTAATAATATAGAGTCTATGGTAGTGACCATAGACTGTAATAATATAGAGTCTATGGTAGTGACCATAGACTGTAATAATATAGAGTCTATGGTAGTGACAGGAATGTAGTAAGTAGGCGGTTCAAGGCTGTCTTATTCACATTAAACATCGGATAAAGTTGTTCTTTTCTCAAGTAGAAATGATGCTGAGTAATTAATGAATTAGTTATGACAAAAAGTTCGCTATGTTAGTGTAATATATGTGTGTGAACTGATATTAGGGTTAATATTGAAGATCTACAGAAATGTTATGTTTATTGTCCCCCCCCCTACTGTTAGATCAGATTTACACCTATGAGCTGCTGCTAATGGAAACATGGAGGACCACACGTATTCAAAATCCAAATTTCAGGAACAGGAGTCTTCTTCTTCTTCGCCCAGAAAAAGAAACAGGAGATTGAAAAGAGCAAGAGACCGTCTTTTTGAAGCGTGAAGGCTACCGTAGCTGTAATACGTACTTTGAACTGCGTGGAGCGAGAGAGTTGATGATATATGATCTCAGCGCCAGATGGGAGGAATTCCCACACACTGGACCTTTAAAAATAATACCGTACAACAATACACACAGTTTGCAATATTTACCAACACCACATCACATATAAAGCGTCTGTCCAGTCAGACTCAAAAAATATTCCATCAGCTGCACGAGGAAAAAGATTTTCAGACCTTTTTCCTAAGTTGCATCTTATTTGTGTATGTTCAGCCACATATTGCTCTATTGTGATTATTTATTAGATGCCTTCAGCCCCCTTCCCCTAAATGGAGCACTTGAAAATATGCATCCTCTCTGCATTTGCATAACAAAGTACGTAGATGCATGTTTTCTATCCAATGCATCCTATTCATAAATCCAGGGAGGGAGAAGGAGGGACCCCATTTGTATTTGGTTCCATCTTTGACGACAGATATTGCTCAGTAGTATTCAGACACTGGTCATATCTTGAAGAAACCATCTGTACCGAATGTACAGATGTTCTAGTCAACTTCCACAACAATTATGTCCAAGTCAAATCCGGACCCAACTCATTAATATAAGTTATACTAAGGACGGCAATAGCCCCGACCAAGCGCGTTTACTTATAGCGCTAAAGGGACGGCGATAGTCCCGACCAAGCGCGTTTACTTATAGCGCTAAAGGGACGGCGATAGTCCCGACCAAGCGCGGTTACTTATAGCGTTAAAGGGACGGCGATAGTCCCGACCAAGCGCGGTTACTTATAGCGCTAAAGGGACGGCGATAGTCCCGACCAAGCACGTTCACTTATAGCGCTAAAGGGACGGCGATAGTCCCGACCAAGCGCGTTGACTTATAGCGCTAAAGGGACGGCGATAGTCCCGACCAAGCGCGTTTACTTATAGCGCTAAAGGGACGGCGATAGTCCCGACCAAGCGTGTTTACTTATAGCGCTAAAGGGACGGCGATAGTCCCGACCAAGCGCGTTTACTTATAGCGCTAAAGGTACGGCGATAGTCCCGACCAAGCGCGTTTACTTATAGCGCTAAAGGGACGGCGATAGTCCCGACCAAGCGCGGTTACTTATAGCGTTAAAGGGACGGCGATAGTCCCGACCAAGCGCGGTTACTTATAGCGCTAAAGGGACGGCGATAGTCCCGACCAAGCACGTTCACTTATAGCGCTAAAGGGACGGCGATAGTCCCGACCAAGCACGTTCACTTATAGCGCTAAAGGGACGGCGATAGTCCCGACCAAGCGCGTTGACTTATAGCGCTAAAGGGACGGCGATAGTCCCGACCAAGCGCGTTTACTTATAGCGCTAAAGGTACGGCGATAGTCCCGACCAAGCGCGTTTACTTATAGCGCTAAAGGGACGGCGATAGTCCCGACCAAGCGCGGTTACTTATAGCGTTAAAGGGACGGCGATAGTCCCGACCAAGCGCGGTTACTTATAGCGCTAAAGGGACGGCGATAGTCCCGACCAAGCACGTTCACTTATAGCGCTAAAGGGACGGCGATAGTCCCGACCAAGCGCGTTGACTTATAGCGCTAAAGGGACGGCGATAGTCCCGACCAAGCGCGTTTACTTATAGCGCTAAAGGGACGGCAATAGTCCCGACCAAGCGCGTTTACTTATAGCGCTAAAGGGACGGCGATAGTCCCGACCAAGCGCGTTTACTTATAGCGCTAAAGGGACGGCGATAGTCCCGACCAAGCGCGGTTACTTATAGCGTTAAAGGGACGGCGATAGTCCTGACCAAGCGCGGTTACTTATAGCGTTAAAGGGACGGCGATAGTCCTGACCAAGCGCGGTTACTTATAGCGTTAAAGGGACGGCGATAGTCCTGACCAAGCGCGGTTACTTATAGCGTTAAAGGGACGGCGATAGTCCCGACCAAGCGCGGTTACTTATAGCGCTAAAGGGACGGCGATAGTCCCGA
>CM042319.1:1274606-1279606 GCA_023566125.1 Zingel zingel | reverse complement strand
ATCCCCTTCACCATACCCCCCCATCATCACATCCCCTTCACCATACCCCCACATCATCACATCCCCTTCACCATACCCCCCCATCATCACATCCCCTTCACCATACCCCCACATCATCACATCCCCTTCACCATACCCCCCCATCATCACATCCCCTTCACCATACCCCCACATCATCACATCCCCTTCACCATACCCCCCCATCATCACATCCCCTTCACCATACCCCCCCATCATCACATCCACTAAGTCAAAATGTACATTTAAAAATCAACTGGAGTTTATTGTGAAGGGATATTTATATTGTTTTACTTTCTTTTCTATGTCAGCGTCCTAAGCCCACTGCCGTATGGGTTGGATCATTTTGTTTTAATAATTATTTTGGTTTTTGTTATGGTTAGCTCTCTCTCCGCCCTGTGTTGGAGGTCTTTTCCCTGTGTGTCTGTGTTTTTAACATTTGGAGTGCTGGAGGCGTGATCCGGAGGAAATAGTATGTGCGTGTGTGTGTGTGTGTGTGTGTGTGTGTGTGTTTTTGTGTGAGTGTCTGTGTGTGTGTGTGTGTGTGTGTGTGTGTGTGTGTGTGTGTGTGTGTGTATATGTATGTCTGTTCTTGTTTAACTGTATTTGTGGGGTCCAAAAACCGGGAATCCAGTATACTTGTGGGGTCTGCACAGCTTTGTGGACCCAAAATGCTGGAGCCCACAAGGTTAAAGGTCTGTTTGAGGGTTAAGACTTGGTTTTAGGATTAGGGTTAGAATTAGGTTATGGTTAGGGTGAGGGTAAGGGTTAAGGTTAGGCATCTAGTGGTGATGGTTAAGGTTAGGGTAAGGGGCTAGGGAATGCATTATGTCAATGATGGGTCCCTACAAAGATAGTGAAACAAACCTGTGTGTGTGTGTGTGTGTGTGTGTGTGTGTGTCTGTGTGTGTGTTTGTGTGTCTGTGTGTCTGTGTGTCTGTGTGAGTGTGTGTGTGTGTGTGTGTGTGTGTGTGTGTGTGTGTCTGTGTGTGTGTGTGTGTGTGTGTGTGTGTCTGTGTGTGTGTGTGTGTGTGTGTGTGTGTGTGTGTGCATTCCATCACCTTGACTCTAATTGCAAGCTCTCTAATATAGTTCTTGTATGTGTAAGATGTAGTGCCACCACTCTCCCTTTCATCAAGTCTATCTGTGTGTGTGTGTGTGTGTGTGTTGTGTTGTTAAATATATTAAAGTGCGATATTGATGACTTGGGATCTAAAAAGACATCACAGGCAAAATGACCTGGAGGACCTATTAAATATTGAATACTGAAAATATACTCACTCACACACACACACACACACACACACACACACACACACACACACACACACACACACACACACACACACACACACACAGTATTAACATGTTTTATGGTGTCATATGTTGTACGTAAGATGCAAAGGAAGACCACAAGCTTAGGCCTCTCTCTCTCTGTACTCAGGCTGTTCCTTGTATCGTAGTCCACCAGACGTCACACCGGACTGTAATATCATGAAGAGATTACTGTGTGTTTGGGTTTGTGTGGTCGGGATGAATGTGACAAGTGTGTAGTGTAGCATAGAATAGCATGTAGTACATTTTCAAACAGTGATGTACATTAAAAACAAATACTGTACTTTAGAATGATGTGTGCAGCATTTATCAACCCAAACTCGTAAAATACGGTCGTTTGGACAGCGGCTGTCAGCGTGTGAAGCGACGAAAAAAGAGTCCTTCATGACTTTCACCCAGGAGACGGGGGATCGTGTCCCGCATGTGTCTTTAACCGTCCCATTCTTCCCGCGAGTCACGGAAACATACGCCCACCAACGACCTTTTCCTTAACATTACTGCGTCAAAAGGGACGGCGATAGTCCCGACCAAGCGCGTTTACTTATAGCGCTAAAGGGACGGCAATAGTCCCGACCAAGCGCGTTTACTTATAGCGCTAAAGGGACGGCGATAGTCCCGACCAAGCGCGTTTACTTATAGCGCTAAAGGGACGGCGATAGTCCCAACCAAGCGCGTTTACTTATAGCGCTAAAGGGACGGCAATAGTCCCGACCAAGCGCGTTTACTTATAGCGCTAAAGGGACGGCGATAGTCCCGACCAAGCGCGTTTACTTATAGCGCTAAAGGGACGCCGATAGCCCCGACCAAGCGCGTTCACTTATAGCGCTAAAGAGACGGCGATAGTCCCGACCAAGCGCGTTCACTTACAGCGCTAAAGGGACGGCAATAGTCCCGACCAAGCGCGTTGACTTATAGCGCTAAAGGGACGGCGATAGTCCCCACCAAGCGCGTTGACTTATAGCGCTAAAGGGACGGCGATAGTCCCGACCAAGCGCGTTGACTTATAGCGCTAAAGGGACGGCGATAGTCCCGACCAAGCGCGTTGACTTATAGCGCTAAAGGGACGGCGATAGTCCCGACCAAGCACGTTGACTTATAGCGCTAAAGGGACGGCAATAGTCCCGACCAAGCGCGGTTACTTACAGCGCTAAAGGGACGGCGATAGTCCCAACCAAGCGCGTTTATTTATAGCGCTAAAGGGACGGCGATAGTCCCGACCAAGCGCGTTTACTTATAGCGCTAAAGGGACGGCGATAGTCCCGACCAAGCGCATTGACTTATAGCGCTAAAGGGACGGCAATAGTCCCGACCAAGCGCGTTGACTTATAGCGCTAAAGGGACGGCAATAGTCCCGACCAAGCGCGTTGACTTATAGCGCTAAAGGGACGGCGATAGTCCCGACCAAGCGCGTTGACTTATAGCGCTAAAGGGACGGCAATAGTCCCGACCAAGCGCGTTTACTTATAGCGCTAAAGGGACGGCAATAGTCCCGACCAAGCGCGTTTACTTATAGCGCTAAAGGGACGCCGATAGCCCCGACCAAGCGCGGTTATTTACAGCGCTAAAGGGACGGCGATAGTCCCGACCAAGCGCGTTGACTTATAGCGCTAAAGGGACGCCGATAGTCCCGACCAAGCTCGTTGACTTATAGCGCTAAAGGGACGGCGATAGTCCCGACCAAGCGCGTTTACTTATAGCGCTAAAGGGACGGCGATAGTCCCGACCAAGCGCGTTTACTTATAGCGCTAAAGGGACGGCGATAGTCCCGACCAAGCGCGTTTACTTATAGCGCTAAAGGGACGCCGATAGTCCCGACCAAGCTCGTTGACTTATAGCGCTAAAGGGACGGCAATAGTCCCGACCAAGCGCATTGACTTATAGCGCTAAAGGGACGGCAATAGTCCCGACCAAGCGCGTTTGGTCTCTACTTATAGAGACCAAACAATTTCCCCCCATGAGCTATTTTTTGGTGCAAAAGTGTTGAGGAAAGAGTTCCTTTTAACAGGCAGAAAGCTTGGACAGATCCTGTCTCTATATGATCACCACACTAGAGGATGGATACCCGAACCGAGCCCGTTGGTACCCGACGGTACCCGACGGGCCGGGCCGGGTTGGGACAGATGTTTAGAAATGATGTTGGTGTTCGGGTCGGGCTCGGTGTGTCCGTGTTAACGTGAGCTTGTTGTCCGTGTGAGCTGATGACCTCATCTGTTGACATGTCTGAATGCCTTCCTCCAGCTGCTTAATGAAAGCTTTCACACACACACGTACATGTCTGATTAGTATGAGAAAAAATGAAATTTGAACTGTGTCGGGCTCGGGTAGATGAGGAGGGTATTCTGAGACCAGCAGCTGCTTTCAGATGAATATTGCGTTGCTAGTAGCAACTGGTGCAGATGCAATTTCAATCTGACATGGCTGTGTTGAGTGCAAAGTGCCTTCAAAAGACAATACTTACTACCTACTTGTTAGTCATTAAGCAATGAGCAATTCTATTACATGCGTGGCGTCTGCGTGGCGGCTGCGTGGCGTCTGCGTGTCAGCTGCGTGGCGTCTGCGTGGCGTCTGCGTGGCGTCTGCATGACGGCTGCGTGGCGTCTGCGTGGCGTTTGCGTGGCGTCTGCGTGGCGTCTGCGTGGCGTCTGCGTGGCGTCTGCGTGACGGCTGCGTGGCGTCTGCATGGCGGCTGCGTGACGTCTGCGTGGCGTCTGCGTGGCGGCTGCGTGGCGTCTGCGTGGCGTCTGCGTGTCAGCTGCGTGGCGTCTGCATGGCGTCTGCGTGACGGCTGCGTGGCGTCTGCGTGGCGTCTGCGTGTCAGCTGCGTGGCGTCTGCATGGCGGCTGCGTGACGGCTGCGTGGCGTCTGCGTGGCGTCTGCGTGGCGTCTGCGTGGCGTCTGCGTGGCGTCTGCGTGGCGTCTGCGTGTCAGCTGCGTGGCGTCTGCGTGTCAGCTGCGTGGCGTCTGCATGGCGGCTGCGTGACGGCTGCGTGGCGTCTGCGTGGCGTCTGCGTGTCAGCTGCGTGGCGTCTGCATGGCGGCTGCGTGACGGCTGCGTGGCGTCTGCGTGGCGTCTGCGTGGCGTCTGCGTGGCGTCTGCGTGGCGGCTGCGTGGCGTCTGCGTGGCGGCTGCGTGGCGTCTGCGTGGCGTCTGCGTGGCGTCTGCGTGTCAGCTGCGTGGCGTCTGCGTGGCGTCTGCGTGGCGGCTGCGTGTCAGCTGCGTGGTGTCTGCGTGGCGTCTGCGTGGCGTCTGCGTGGCGGCTGCGTGGCGTCTGCGTGGCGTCTGCGTGACGGCTGCGTGGCGTCTGCGTGGCGGCTGCGTGGCGGCTGCGTGGCGTCTGCGTGGCGTTTTCTACGTCTTTGCACCAGAAAGGTGTCTGGCGCGGCGTTGCTGCTAGCCTCGTCTGGACACGTGGATGTTTCCCATCAACATGAATATATTCTGATCTGGCAGCAACGACGTCGGCAGGATTAACAGAATAACAGGATCCAGAATATTTCCTTCTGGATCGACAGCTGGTGACATATTAGAAAATTGATTATTTGTTTAAATGACATTTATGTCAAAACCTCGAGACTTTCAAACATCAACATGTCGTTTATTAATATGTATTTGTGTCTAAATGACGTATAAACATCTTTTCCTGTTC
>CM042319.1:1259606-1269606 GCA_023566125.1 Zingel zingel | reverse complement strand
AATGTTAAATTCAAATCTTGATGATGTTTCTTATTTATATATGGAGTATATTGAATAACATACATACATATATATATATATATATATATATATATATATATATATATATATATATATATATATATGTATTTAGTATGAACATACCAAAGAATACATGCACAAATTGGCACATCAAGTAGTTCAGTTCCATATTATGTTAAATGTTGACCCTTATCCATGCCTTCATATTTAAAAAAATCTCATTCATTTTCATTAATCCTTGGGGGGGGGGGGGGGGGGGGGGGGGGGGGAGGGGGGTGATGTCTCACAGGGACTAACAACAAATTGACAAAGAAATTGAGCGAGCAAAAGGAGAGAGAAAATGAGAGGACAGAGACGAGCAATTCAATCATAAAGGTATAAGAACGGCTCAGTGAGCCTCCAGACGGGGCTGGATGTCAGTCAGCTGTTGCCGTGGTAACATGTTGACATCGCTCCGTGCCATGGATTGTAAATTGGATATTGGATTGTCTTCAGCAGGTGGATGTGGCTGTTCAAACAGACAAACTGTGCATTGTGATGGATATAATGTGTTATTTGATAATTGCAACCAAAATACCAATTGAAAATATATTGAAATGTACATTGAAATGTATTTAGAGGCAACATTCCCTCCCCTTCCTGCTGGACCACACCTTATTTCGGAAAAAAAAAATATGTACGGTAGTGAACGGGGAGAGACAAATGATATTTTGAATCAAGCCATGAATTACACATATAACCTTTGTCAATTTAAAAGATAATGTTGCAGGAAAGTCACAGTTTGTCGGAGAGTTTGGATTCTCTATCAAATAAATATAGACCGAAATAGAGAGACCCTGCCCAAGCCCGACTCTACCTGCCGGGCCGGGCCTTTGATCAAGCACTTCTGTGTTTCTAATCATTGCTTTATTAGCCTAATTGGGTGGGGAGCAAGCTCTGCCTCTCCAGCTTCTCCCGTAGCTCTGGGTGGAGGTGAACTGGGCTGTGTCTTCCCCTTCTGCAGGACTGTCTTCGATTATGGCGCAACCACGAGTCCTTTAGCAGCAGATATGGTCTCTCCTATATCCGGCACGTTGTCGGCCAGTGCGTTAGCATGAAGACCGTGGTGAAGGACTGTATTAATTAGGTCATCGAGACGAGAAAGTCTCCTATATGGTTCCAGGCTAGCAACACATTCTCACACTCATCTCGTAAAATATGGACGTTTGGTCAGGTGCCTTTGTCGTTCTTATTGACTCTAAAAGTCTCTTTTAGCGCTATAAGTAAACGCGCTTGGTCGGGACTATCACCGTCCCTTTAGCGCTATAAGTTAACGCGCTTGGTCGGGACTATCGCCGTCCCTTTAGCGCTATAAGTAAACGCGCTTGGTCGGGACTATCGCCGTCCCTTTAGCGCTATAAGTTAACGCGCTTGGTCGGGACTATCGCCGTCCCTTTAGCGCTATAAGTTAACGCGCTTGGTCGGGACTATCGCCGTCCCTTAAGCGCTATAAGTAAACGCGCTTGGTCGGGACTATCGCCGTCCCTTTAGCGCTATAAGCAAACGCGCTTGGTCGGGACTATCGCCGTCCCTTTAGCGCTATAAGTAAACGCGCTTGGTCGGGACTATTGCCGTCCCTTTAGCGCTATAAGTAAACGCGAAAGACGCCTTTTTCGTTGCATCAGACTCTGACAGCCACTGTCCAAACGTCCTTATTTTACGAGTTCAAAATGAGAACGGGTTAAGGATAGCGGTGGAGCCGTCAGACAGCGTTACAGCACCACGGAGATGAGAAGGGTATGTCTGGACTTATCTAACTCTGGGGGTTACGGGGAATAAGACAAAGTCCCAATAAGTCGGCGTGTTCCTTTACAGTTCTTCTCAGTCACATTTCTCAGATCAGAATTGAAATTCTCAAAACTACCTGTTCAATCTTCACATCACTGTGTCACTTGTGCACATCAAAAAAGCATTTTCTCATTTCTTTGAACAAGTTGCGAATGCTGTGGTCCATCCATGCAAATGAGGATGTACAATTCTCTGCTGTTTCCTACATTATCAATAGCTTATGTCATTTTGATCAAAATGTAATATAATGGGTCTCTGTTGAATAGTCTCACCCACCACAACATTTAGGCATTAGTTCATATCATAAGTCTTTACATGCAAAATGGTTGAACAAGTTGTCATAATATGTCGAGCATATTTCTATACATTCCCATTAGACTTTTCTTCTAAATCTGTCCTGAACTGGTAAATTGCTCCCAGGTGACTTTTGACTTTCTCTAACGAAGGTGCATCTCATGAACATCAACTGGCAAAATATATATATATATATATATATATATATATATATATATATATATATATATATATAGCTGGAGCACAACACAATGTTACAGTGAACGTCAGGAGGTGTAGGAAGACTGCACTGTAACTCCTACAGCAATGCATGTACAGTTTTCCCTGAGGAGATGTCCTCTGTTCACATTTATTTTTTGTCTTTTTTCTTTGTGCTATGCAGTGCTGTCTTCTCCTTTCTGTATCGCAATGACATGGTCTGTCAACAAATTACAGTACTAACAGTAACAGCATAAATGTGAATCTTGTCTAGTCTCTTGCGATCAAACTCCCACACACACTAAGGTGTAACCTACAATTTATAATCATTGTCATCAAAACTTTAGCCATGGCTCCCATCAGTCCCTGCAGAGTACCCTGTTGCACTGACACCATGACTAAGCTATTTGACTGTCTTATCCGTACACCATGACACAAGGACTTGTCTTTCTGACGCACTGACATGTTCATTGACACAGATATTTACTTCTGAGAGATGAACTAAGGATTTTGAGCAACAGACTGGCTTTTTTTTTTTTTTTCATGGTGTTTTGCTATTTGTACGAATTGTTGAGAGATGCGCTCTTTTGCAAATGTCGAGGATGATTCGAGAAATGTACCAAAGCGACTGAGAAAACCTGTAACATAACCACCAGAGGGTTCATCAGGGCTTTCTGAGCTGCATCAGCTCTCGTGCAGAAAGCATCGCTCTGTCAAAATATCAATTATTAATTAAACATAAAACATTCAGGATCAGATTCAAAGACTTATTAGGATTTTCTGCACATTCCTCCTCTCCTTCAATCAGCTCTTTCTCTCTCTCTCTGTGGTCCTGCATTCAGCAGCATCAAAAATAATTGAACAGTGAAGTCTTCAAAGCTGCACAAGGTTGTGGAAACATTGATTCCCCGCGGAGCTGAACCAGTGAAAACATGGGAAATATGGGCTAGAAGAATAACCAATAAAGGCTAGAAGACAATGTGTAACATACCGGGGTGTGACTGATGAAACAAAGGTACGGAAAGTCTGGTTTCACACACAAAGGAAAGGGAAATGAACATTATGCAGCAGTTTAAAAAAAAGGTGTTCCTATGGAAGCGGCTGTTATTAACATTGACTTCCTGTGATTTCTGCAAACCAGCACACCTTCATTTGTGCAACCCGCTCTGACTCCGAACTCCTAAAATACGGACGTTTGGACAGTGGCTGTCAGCGTCTGAAGCGTGTTTGTAGAACGTAACGGGGAGAGAAGCAGCTACACGGGGTTAAGCGAGTAGGATGTAGGGAGGTTGGTCGGCGTGGAGGACGGGTCAGACACAGGACGTTCACCCAGGAGACCGGGGATCAGGTCCTGCGTGTCTTTAACCGTCACGTTATTCCCGCGTGTCACGGAAACGGAAGCCCACCCATGACCTTTTCCTTAACATGACTGCATCAAAAAGGACGGCAATAGATAGATAGATAGAGAGATAGATAGATAGATAGACAGACAGGTAGAGAGATAGATAGATAGATAGACAGGTAGAGAGATAGATAGATAGATAGACAGGTAGAGAGATAGATAAATAGATAGACAGACAGGTAGAGAGATAGAGAGGTGGATAGGTGGATAGGTAGATAGCTAGACAGACAGACAGATAAACAGATAGACAGACAGGTAGATAGATATACAGATAGATAGATAGATAGATAGATAGATAGACAGATAGATAGACAGGTAGATAGACAGGTAGATAGATAGATAGATAGATAGATAGATAGATAGATAGATAGATAGATAGACAGATAGATAGATAGATAGATAGACAGATAGATAGACAGGTAGATAGATAGACAGACAGACAGGTAGATAGACAGACAGACAGATAGATAGATTTGTATTGATGCCAAAAAAATGGGAAATTCCGGTGTTGCAGCAGCAAAAAAATCAGTCACACATCACACATACAGAATATACATGAAGTAAAAGGATAGAATATAAGAACAAATAGTCCCGGCCAAGCACGTTTAGATGAAGCGCGTTATATGACGCTAAAGGAGAACCCTCGCACAGTGGTAACGTGGCTTGAATGGTCAACTCGCTCAACTTGGCACGAGAGAATCGAAAACGCCGAAGCAGGAGCTCTTTCACAAGGCCAGTTGTTCTTTCAGGGGTCCAGTTAGTGAATCCAGAAACTGGCGCATATTTTAGGGAAATGAAAAAGGTTTCCAGGCTTGACAACACAACATGAATAAATAAAGAAGGAATAGAGTCTGAAAGAAAGAGGGACAGAAGGCAAGACAAGGCAAGGCAGCTTTATTTGGAGAGCACATTTCAGCAACAGGGCCATTCAAAGTGCTCTACATGCAACATTAAAAACAGTTAGAGAAACGATTAAAAAACAAAAAAACAAAAACAAAGCAAATTAAAACATCAAAGTGCAGGTAAAAATAATTAAAAAAAATAAGTAAAAAATAAAAAAATGAAAAAAATAAATTAAAACATCAAAGTGCAGGTAAAAATAATTTAAAAAAATAAATAAAAAATAAAACATCAAAGTGCAGGTAAAAAAAATTAAAAAAATGAAAAAAAAAATAAAAAAATGAAAAAAAAAATTAAAACATCAAAGTGTAGGTAAACATAATAAAAAAAATAAATAAAAAATAAAAAATAAAACATCAAAGTGCAGGTAAAAATAATTTAAAAAAAATAAATAAAAAATAAAAAAATGAAAAAAATAAATTAAAACATCAAAGTGCAGGTAAAAATAATAAAAAAAAAAAAAAAGGTTGAACAAAGAAATACAGGAAGAGAACAAGTTAAGGCGCTGACACAGCGAGCCGATAATCGGCCGTCGGACCGCCTGGCGAGGTCGGTGACTCGAGTCTGTTCGGTGTGTCCCGTGCCGTCGTCCGTCCGAGGAGCCGTCGGCCTTCATTTGGGCCGACCCGACATGTTCAGTCAGAGACAGGGCAGTCGGAGACAGGGCAGTCAGAGACAGGGCAGTCGGAGAGAGGGCAGTCGGAGACAGGGCAGTCGGAGAGAGGGCAGTCGGAGACAGGACAGTCGGAGACAGGGCAGTCGGAGAGAGGGCAGTCAGAGAGAGGGCAGTCGGAGAGAGGGCAGTCGGAGACAGGGCAGTCGGAGAGAGGGCAGTCGGAGAGAGGACAGTCGGAGAGAGGGCAGTCGGAGACAGGGCAGTCGGAGAGAGGGCAGTCGGAGACAGGACAGTCAGAGAGAGGGCAGTCGGAGACAGGGCAGTCGGAGAGAGGACAGTCGGAGACAGGACAGTCGGAGAGAGGACAGAGAGGGCAGTCGGAGAGAGGACAGTCGGAGAGAGGGCAGTCGGAGACAGGGCAGTCGGAGAGAGGGCAGTCGGAGACAGGACAGTCAGAGAGAGGGCAGTCGGAGACAGGGCAGTCGGAGAGAGGGCAGTCGGAGAGAGGGCAGTCGGAGACAGGGCAGTCAGAGACAGGGCAGTCGGAGACAGGGCAGTCAGAGACAGGGCAGTCGGAGACAGGGCAGTCGGAGACAGGGCAGTCGGAGAGAGGACAGTCGGAGACAGGGCAGTCAGAGACAGGGCAGTCGGAGACAGGGCAGTCAGAGACAGGGCAGTCGGGACTCACCCGGAGATGGGGAGCGGGATGAGCCTCTAAAAATCTGATGAAGATCTGTTAACCTGACCTTTGTTGATCTGAAATGAAGACAGATTCAGCGACTGCACGGCCTATTCCTCTCTTAACATGTTCTCAGGAACACGTTTCGGTGAACTATTTTAGGACAATATGAGATCGGATTCTGAACGAGCCGGCGTTATGGTCTGGAAGCAGCCAGACCCACGTGACGCGTTCGTCCAATCAGCTGCCGGTTTTCATTTTTGGGCGACAATCCAGATTAGCGCCGCCTGCTGCTATGGAGACGTATTACGTCTCGTCTCTTCGGTGTTCTGAAGAACTTTTTGGACCAGCTCGGGGAGACTGATCAGCCAAACTGGCTTTACCGCCGACGGTCGGCCGTCTATTTGGTGTGTAATGGCCTTTAGAAAAGCTGGAGGATGTGGCCGGGTTGGTTCAGTGGGTAGAGCAGGCGCACATCTACTGAGAGGCTTATACCTTGACGCAGAGGTCCAGGGTTCGAATCTGACCTGTGATGATTTCCTGCATGTCTCCCCCCCTCCTCTCTCTCTCTCACCTAGCTGTCCTGTCAAGAATTAAATGCAGAAAAGTAAAAATAAGATAAAAGAACGTTGAAAAAAGTGACAAAAATGTCAAAAAAAGCTTCAAAAAATCCCACAAAAATGTCAAAAAATGTCAAAAGGTGCAGAAAATCTTTTATAAAAACATCGGAAAAAGTGACAAACAAACTTGGATAAAAGTGACGTCAAAATGTTGACTCAGAAAAACAAAAAGTTGCACGGTCAACGGGAAGACAACACAAGGGTTGAAACCAAAGAAAAGATGGAGGAGGCCAAGTGAGATGTTGGACAGTGACAGCACTGCAGGAGAGATGTCATTCAATCTAATTACCTTGCTCATTAAATGGCTCCTGCTACTTGTTAAACACAACCTCCCCAATCAAAAGGTTAATTAAGATTATTGTGACTTGGTGCTCTGGGACTCAAACAGTGTTAGTATTGTACAAGACACTGTGTGATCATACGGTGAGCGGTGGAGACACTACACTATGTCTCAGTTCATCTTTACTTCCTCTGTTTGCTGTGGCCATGTTCAAAAACCAGGGGCTCTACACCTTAACTCCACCGGTGACCAAGATATATACTATAACCAGGGGCTCTACACCTTAACTCCACCGGTGACCAAGATATATACTATAACCAGGGGCTCTACACCTTAACTCCACCGGTGACCAAGATATATACTATAACCAGGGGCTCTACACCTTAACTCCACCGGTGACCAAGATATATACTATAACCAGGGGCTCTACGCCTTAACTCCACCGGTGACCAAGATATATACTATAACCAGGGGCTCTACACCTTAACTCCACCGGTGACCAAGATATATACTATAACCAGGGACTCTACGCCTTAACTCCACCGGTGACCAAGATATATACTATAACCAGGGGCTCTACGCCTTAACTCCACCGGTGACCAAGATATATACTATAACCAGGGGCTCTACGCCTTAACTCCACCGGTGACCAAGATATATACTATAACCAGGGGCTCTACACCTTAACTCCACCGGTGACCAAGATATATACTATAACCAGGGGCTCTACACCTTAACTCCACCGGTGACCAAGATATATACTATAACCAGGGGCTCTACACCTTAACTCCACCGGTGACCAAGATATATACTATAACCAGGGACTCTACACCTTAACTCCACCGGTGACCAAGATATATACTATAACCAGGGGCTCTACGCCTTAACTCCACCGGTGACCAAGATATATACTATAACCAGGGGCTCTACACCTTAACTCCACCGGTGACCAAGATATATACTATAACCAGGGGCTCTACACCTTAACTCCACCGGTGACCAAGATATATACTATAACCAGGGGCTCTACACCTTAACTCCACCGGTGACCAAGATATATACTATAACCAGGGGCTCTACGCCTTAACTCCACCGGTGACCAAGATATATACTATAACCATGGGCTCTACGCCTTAACTCCACCGGTGACCAAGATATATACTATAACCAGGGGCTCTACGCCTTAACTCCACCGGTGACCAAGATATATACTATAACCAGGGGCTCTACGCCTTAACTCCACCGGTGACCAAGATATATACTATAACCATGGGCTCTACGCCTTAACTCCACCGGTGACCAAGATATATACTATAACCAGGGGCTCTACACCTTAACGACAGTATTGACAACATTGGTTGTGTTCACAGAGTTTACTAAAAAGAGGTTTCAACAACTCACCGTAGCTCTTGTTGTTCTTCCGGTCTCCGTCTATCGAGCCAGTCAGAACTAGTCGAGGGAGGAGAGTAAAGATGGAAAGCTCCTGAAGCTTAGTTCCGTATAAATGCACGGATAATTCCTTGTTTTGTCGTTAGTAAAACACAATATTATATAGGGTGAATCCAGACAGCTAGCTAGACTATCTATCTGTCTGTCTGTCTGCCTGTCTGTCTGTCTGTCTGTCTGTCTGTCTGTCTGTCTGCCTGTCTGTCTCCTCAGATCTCTGCAGGTGAATCCAGACAGCTAGCTAGACTATCTGTCTGTCTGTCTGTCTGTCTGTCTGTCTGTCTGTCTGCCTGTCTGTCTCCTCAGATCTCTGCAGGTGAATCCAGACAGCTAGCTAGACTATCTGTCTGTCTGTCTGTCTGTCTGTCTGTCTGTCTGTCTGTCTGCCTGTCTGTCTCCTCAGATCTCTGCAGGTGAATCCAGACAGCTAGCTAGACTATCTGTCCCTCTGACTAAAACTACTTCTGAACGTCCACATGTTCCACCAAAACAAGTTCCTTCCTGAGACCATTTAGCAGAGGCACCGTGGCTCCGTCCGGAGCTTAGCCCCGCCCACGACGATTGTGATTGGTTTAAAGAAATGCCAATTAACCACAGCACGTTTTTCTCTCATCCCTGAATGCTGTGTGGACTCACCAGACCCTCCTCCACAGCGCTGTGGAGGAGGGTCCGGCATGCAAGACTACACAACTCCAAGCCAGCCTTCTCCGGCTGTCTATGATTGGTCATCTGCTCCAGCTACGCGGGACTGGAGTGCTTTTTTTTTTGTTTTTTTTTACCGCTGTGTAAACATTGTCGCATGTAGCTACATGCTAACGGTAGTAAAAGATGTCATGTTGGCTGCCAGTGTTGTTAAATTCTCCCTACTTTCGGGTAGCATTACTGCTGAAACATGTCTGATTGGGTAGTGTTGGGTTCAGAAGCCATGGACGCAACAGTTTGTTTGTGTTGTCGTTGCAGCCGGTAGCAACATATCTCCTAGTGGCGAACTCATGAACTCACGTTTCATTGTCTAAAATATTCACTAACGTTAACCATTGTGTTTTCGTTGTTCCTGATCATTTATATGCTTATCTAAATAAATAATGGATGTATTTAGACAACCAAGGAGATGTTATCATTATGTCGTGCTACTAGCTAGCGCTAGCTGCTACTAGCTAGATACTACTAGCTACTAGCTAGCTACTAGCCATCTAGTGCTAGCTACTAAGGTTAGCCTGCAGTTTCTCTTAATAACATCCATGGCTTCATCTCTCATCCACGTTGCAGGCTTTACAGCATACACACCATGGATGTATTAATAGAACACATGGTGAATTACAACCATTAGCGTTAGCATTATCCATTAGTACAGCTACAGGACCTCGGGAGAACAGTCATATGAGCATGCTCAATGCAGTCTGCTTGCGTCCATTATGCACGTTCATCATGCCTAGTTTAATAACTCTGGATTCAGCTACTAGTTAAAAATGTTAAAAACGTGACGTTTTAAACAAGAACCCTTTACGTGTTCGGGCTGGTAAGTTTAAAAATGATCCGCTGAAATATAGAAGTTTCTTTCGCCACGCAAAGTCTATTATATGGGAGACGTCTGTCTGGGCCATGGGGTGCAGTTCCACCGTTGGCCGCTAAGCCCATGGTTGCTTTAAAACATGGTGCTGTTCCTGGGGGCTTCACATAGACAGGATATAAGCTGGACCAGCAGGTCCCGTATATA
>CM042319.1:1252106-1254606 GCA_023566125.1 Zingel zingel | reverse complement strand
TGTTTTCATGCATTTACTTTTCTCTCTCCTCTTTCTTTCCAGTTTCATTTAATCAACCTCTCCTAACCTGTTCTCCGGTCTTCACCCTCCTCTGTCCCATCTTCCTCCCAACTTCCTTCCCTTTTCCTTCCCTTGTAACATGACATCATGACTTCGCATGAATATACACGCCAACTTTCTTAAGCCAAGTGGCATGTTACCTATTATGTCTACGCTGTATAGAGTGGGCGTGCACATACACGCTACTTGGCGCGTTATCGCGAGAAGAAATCTACGGTTAGGTTTAAGGAACGTGACACGCGGGACATGATCCCCGGTCTCCTGGGTGAACGTCTGGTGTTTGACCCATCACATTGACCAACCTCCCTACGCAGACTTTCGCCCTTTCATACTACTCGCTATGGCGTCAATTCACACGCAATCGCAAGGTAATATAAGTCAATGGAAGCTAAACGGCGTTGATAAACATGCTAAAAAGCAAATATGCGTCTTGATAACACGCCAATAATGGCGTACCAATTGCCGTGCCACACATACTCCACTTCATGAGACCAGTCTGTCCTTTGGATTCGTCCCATTGCTCCAAAACTGAATGCTCAATATTTTTTAATGCTTTGTTATTTTCAAGGCTCACTTGTGTAAGACAAAGAACTGTTATGTTACAAACATTATATCTATTTACAGTGGACATGCTTCCCTTTTTTCGGTGTATTTGCTTAAATGGGAAAATCAAATGCTGGCGTCTGGACTCCATGGGAGGATTTCTCTTCTGCTGCTCAGGGAAGACGCCCCTCGCTTATTAATCTTCCTGAGTCTAAATGAAAAGACTTTCTGCTAACATTTAAATATCACATAGCATCTGTTATAATAAGCATTCAATTCTCTCTCCTGATTTAAATGTTTGTTATTGTCCAGGGGCGTCGGACTAGGGGGGAAAAGGGGACTGAGTACCCAGGGCCTTCATATAAGGAGGGCCCAAAAAGATGCTTGAATGAATAGCTGTGGATGCGGGGAGGGGCCCATAGGAAATATCTTTCTACAGGGCCCAGCATGTGGTGCTACGCTCGGGTTAGTGTCTCCCAACATTAAGAGCAAGTGAAAGGAAATGTTGGACTGATCACAGTGTGTTGACTTTGACCAATTTCTACCCCTCGACTCGGCAAATGTTTTGTGTCGTACCTCGTACTGGTACTTGGTACTGGTACTCTGTCTTTATAACAGCTGGAGACTGTGTAGGACCTAACAGGATGTGAGTGTTTGAGGTCAGCCTGAAGGGTGCTGGAATCGGCTGGAAACTGTCCGACTTGACCGCAGATTTCTGTCATGGCCCCTTTAACAGGCGAGGCGCGGTTCATCTCAAACGAGCCTAATATTTGCTTTGTTTTTTGTCGTTTACGCTGCAGTCTCCCCTCTCTTCCCTCTCCTCCATCCCTGTGGTGAATTGGCTCATGTGTTTGTGCTATCAGCTTCCTCTCGCTCATTAATCTCTCTCGGTCTGTCCCCTCTCTCTCTCTCTCTCTCTCTATCCTGAGAGGGTTATCCACGGCCGACTAATGTCATCGGAGGAAAGTGGAACAGCTCCTGCTTCTGCTTCCTCCTGTTTGGCTGTTGTTCCTAATCTCTCCTCTTGTCTCCTCTTTCATTTCCATTTCCTTCCCATCTCCTTATTTTCTCTCATGTTTCTCCAAAAACTCTTAACTTATGCATTCATTTTTCTCTTTGTTCCACTTCAACCCCATCATCTTCTCCTTTTCATAACACCCCCTTGTATATATATATATATATATATATATATATATTTTTATATATATATATATATATATATATATATATATATATATATATATATATATTCTCTCACTTTCTCCTCTGGTCTCCTTTCAACTCATCTTTTCTGTCATTTAACACCAGGAAGTCTATTATTTGGGTGTTCATTTGCTTCCACAGTGATGAAAAAGAAGCATTTACATTTAATTTTGTCATTAAATAATCCAACCCAGTCTCACTCCCAGCAGTTCGTGAAATGGTCACGTTATTTAATCTATTGATTCGTGTACACGGACACCTTTTTCATGGCGGTCAGCACGCTATTTTCAACTAATCTTTTTCAATGCGAGGCATCTTTCGTGATCACAGCACGACTACGGTAGCGAGTAGTATGAAATGCCGAGAATCTGCGTATGAGGTTGGTTGGGGGGGTGGATGGGTCAAACGACACAGGACTTTCACCCCGGAGACTCCTAAAGACCCCACCGGGGAATGTAATCTTCGATCATATGGGCAAATCATGCATGACATTCCCCGAACGCCAACTGGTTTCGGTGAACGTGCCTTTACATTGTTTGCTCCCACATCCTGGTATAAAGTGCAGAATCATCTTACATTAGACCACCTAGCAACATGATACCGTTTAAAGTTAGGATAAAGGATGACTTGTGCTGCTACTGAGTGCTGCTGGTGATTACGTGGAGATGATGTTGATTTGCCAACTTTTTTTCTG
>CM042319.1:1236208-1239406 GCA_023566125.1 Zingel zingel | reverse complement strand
GATCTGACCACATTCATACTGGAAGCTGCCCAGTACCACCACAGTCTGATCTGATCACATTCATACCTGGAAGCTGCCCAGTACCACCACAGTCTGATCTGATCACATTCATACCTGGAAGCTGCCCAGTACCACCACAGTCTGATCTGACCACATTCATACCTGGAAGCTGCCCAGTACCACCACAGTCTGATCTGACCACATTCATACCTGGAAGCTGCCCAGTACTACCACAGTCTGATCTGATCACATTCATACCTGGAAGCTGCCCAGTACCACCACAGTCTGATCTGACCACATTCATACCTGGAAGCTGCCCAGTACTACCACAGTCTGATCTGATCACATTCATACCTGGAAGCTGCCCAGTACCACCACAGTCTGATCTGACCACATTCATACCTGGAAGCTGCCCAGTACCACCACAGTCTGATCTGATCACATTCATACCTGGAAGCTGCCCAGTACCACCACAGTCTGATCTGACCACATTCATACCTGGAAGCTGCCCAGTACTACCACAGTCTGATCTGATCACATTCATACCTGGAAGCTGCCCAGTACCACCACAGTCTGATCTGATCACATTCATACCTGGAAGCTGCCCAGTACCACCACAGTCTGATCTGATCACATTCATACCTGGAAGCTGCCCAGTACCACCACAGTCTGATCTGACCACATTCATACTGGAAGCTGCCCAGTACCACCACAGTCTGATCTGATCACATTCATACCTGGAAGCTGCCCAGTACCACCACAGTCTGATCTGATCACATTCATACCTGGAAGCTGCCCAGTACCACCACAGTCTGATCTGACCACATTCATACCTGGAAGCTGCCCAGTACCACCACAGTCTGATCTGACCACATTCATACCTGGAAGCTGCCCAGTACTACCACAGTCTGATCTGATCACATTCATACCTGGAAGCTGCCCAGTACCACCACAGTCTGATCTGACCACATTCATACCTGGAAGCTGCCCAGTACTACCACAGTCTGATCTGATCACATTCATACCTGGAAGCTGCCCAGTACCACCACAGTCTGATCTGACCACATTCATACCTGGAAGCTGCCCAGTACCACCACAGTCTGATCTGATCACATTCATACCTGGAAGCTGCCCAGTACCACCACAGTCTGATCTGATCACATTCATACCTGGAAGCTGCCCAGTACCACCACAGTCTGATCTGACCACATTCATACCTGGAAGCTACCCAGTACCACCACAGTCTGATCTGATCACATTCATACCTGGAAGCTGCCCAGTGCCACCACAGTCTGATCTGACCACATTCATACCTGGAAGCTGCCCAGTGCCACCACAGTCTGATCTGATCACATTCATACCTGGAAGCTGCCCAGTGCCACCACAGTCTGATCTGATCACATTTATACCTGGAAGCTGCCCAGTACTACCACAGTCTGATCTGACCACATTCATACCTGGAAGCTGCCCAGTACCACCACAGTCTGATCTGATCACATTCATACCTGGAAGCTGCCCAGTACCACCACAGTCTGATCTGACCACATTCATACCTGGAAGCTGCCCAGTACCACCACAGTCTGATCTGATCACATTCATACCTGGAAGCTGCCCAGTACCACCACAGTCTGATCTGACCACATTCATACCTGGAAGCTGCCCAGTACCACCACAGTCTGATCTGACCACATTCATACCTGGAAGCTGCCCAGTACTACCACAGTCTGATCTGATCACATTCATACCTGGAAGCTGCCCAGTACCACCACAGTCTGATCTGACCACATTCATACCTGGAAGCTGCCCAGTACTACCACAGTCTGATCTGATCACATTCATACCTGGAAGCTGCCCAGTACCACCACAGTCTGATCTGACCACATTCATACCTGGAAGCTGCCCAGTACCACCACAGTCTGATCTGCTGGCCACTGAGCAGCTCCACTGAAGCAGCTGGGGTTAAGGGCCTTGCTCAAGGGCACCTCAGTGGTGGTAATGAGGGAGGGACAAGCACTACTCTTTCACTTTGCCCACCCAGATCAATCCCCATCCTGTCGGTCTGGGGATTGAACCTCCCGGTCACAAGCTCGCTTCTTTAACCTTTAGGCCACTACTGGGAGAACAGAATACAGGGATAACCAAAACATACACAATACGGACTAATCAACAAAAGCAGGAAATATACAGAAAATAATGATACAGGCAACAGAAATAGAACAAAACAGGCAACAAAATTGTGCAAACCGTAACAGAATGTGATAACATTGACCGTATGTGGGCATGTTGGCATTTTTAAGTACTCTTTATTTTGTAACATTTTCAAGCACGATAACAAATTGTGTCCCACTTAAATACTAATGTGTTTTGAGCACTGAGTGACCTCATGATGCTGTAATGTATGCACACAGTAGACGACTGCACCTGACTGCAAACCAGACTTAATATGAATAATAAAATGGATTTGCTGGAGAGGAGACTTTTCTAAACATTTGCATCAAGTTCAAGAAGAGACAGAAAAAGATAGAAAAGACAAACAGCATCAACTATATTAAATAACGAACAAATAAAGTGTTAAACATGCCGTGCATGTGCAACGTGACTTTCTTTGTGTAGACCTCTGATATGAATGGGGATAATCGACGACTTATTTCATGACGGACAGAGAAAGAGAGCTAAGAATAAGTAACAGAGAGGCTTTTAACCTCATGAATGACTGAAGGAACGAAGGAGACAAAGTGATGAAGTGCCAGTTCAACACATCATTAACATCAAGAAATATAGACGTTTCACAGGGTGTGAGGGGAGCGACGTGATATTTCACGTCATAAATGACAGACAGAGAGACAGACAGGAGGGAGATGGAAAAGGAATTTAAAAAGAGAATAAAATCTGGGAAGGAGCTAAGCTTTTAATCCTTATAAATGACGGAAAAGTGAGAAAAGGTCATTCAAAAATAGGAGGAGGCTTAACATTTTATCCCACGAGTGACCATGAAAAGTGCAGCGATGAGATGATATATGATGTGTAAATGACAGATCAGGGAGAAGAAGGGAAGAAAGTCACTTCATTTACTGTATAGCTAGTCTAGCAAGGCCAGACCTTCCTCCACAGCGCTGCGGAGGAGGGTCTAGGCTAGCTCTGGTTTATTGGCATTTCTTTAAACCAATCACAATCGTCGTGGGCGGGGCTAAGCTCCGG
>CM042319.1:1228708-1233708 GCA_023566125.1 Zingel zingel | reverse complement strand
TAATTATATGCAAATAAGATGCTAATTGAGCAGGATTCAATTCCGACCAACAGATGGTTCCTGTACTGCTGTAATGGAGCCTCTGATGGCTGTGAGAGAAATGTGTGTGTGTGTGTGTGTGTGTGTGTGTGTGTGTGTGTGTGTGTGTGTGTGTGTGTGTGTGTGTGTGTGTGTGTGTGTGTCAGTCTACAGACAGGATAGACAAGGTAGAGAGGCAGGAAATAAATGAGAAAATGTGAACGATGGTGACAGCTGAAAGAAAGGAAAAAATGAAACGTGCCAAAACACTAGAAAGTGAATCTGAGAGAAACTGATTTGAAGAAAACCAGAAATAATCAAAATGTGAGAAACAAAAACATGAATGAAATGCAGCAAAGACCCTAAAGTGGGCGACAGAAAGAGCATACGAAGACAGGAGCAGAGTACTCAGTAGACAGAGAGCTGCTACGGAGCCTTTAATAGGATATAGGATCCAGGATCTGTGCTAAGCTAGGCTAGATGGAGCTGGTTACCTCCAGGATCTGTGCTAAGCTAGGCTAGATGGAGCCGGTTACCTCCAGGATCTGTGCTAAGCTAGGATAGATGGAGCCGGTTACCACCAGGATCTGTGCTAAGCTAGGTTAGATGGAGCCGGTTACCTCCAGGATCTGTGCTAAGCTAGGCTAGATGGAGCCGGTTACCTCCAGGATCTGTGCTAAGCTAGGCTAGATGGAGCCGGTTACCTCCAGGATCTGTGCTAAGCTAGTCTAGATGGAGCCGGTTACCACCAGGATCTGTGCTAAGCTAGTCTAGATGGAGCCGGTTACCACCAGGATCTGTGCTAAGCTAGGCTAGATGGAGCCGGTTACCTCCAGGATCTGTGCTAAGCTAGGCTAGATGGAGCCGGTTACCTCCAGGATCTGTGCTAAGCTAGGATAGATGGAGCCGGTTACCTCCAGGATCTGTGCTAAGCTAGGTTAGATGGAGCCGGTTACCTCCAGGATCTGTGCTAAGCTATGCTAGATGGAGCCAGTTACCTACAGGATCTGTGCTAAGCTAGGCTAGATGGAGCCAGTTACGTCCAGGATCTGTGCTAAGCTAGGCTAGATGGAGCCAGTTACCTCCAGGATCTGTGCTAAGCTAGTCTAGATGGAGCCGGTTACCACCAGGATCTGTGCTAAGCTAGGCTAGATGGAGCCGGTTACCACCAGGATCTGTGCTAAGCTAGGCTAGATGGAGCCGGTTACCTCCAGGATCTGTGCTAAGCTAGGATAGATGGAGCCGGTTACCTCCAGGATCTGTGCTAAGCTAGGCTAGATGGAGCCGGTTACCTCCAGGATCTGGGCTAAGCTATGCTAGATGGAGCCGGTTACCACCAGGATCTGTGCTAAGCTAGGCTAGATGGAGCCGGTTACCTCCAGGATCTGTGCTAAGCTAGGCTAGATGGAGCCGGTTACCTCCAGGATCTGTGCTAAGCTAGGATAGATGGAGCCGGTTACCTCCAGGATCTGTGCTAAGCTAGGTTAGATGGAGCCGGTTACCTCCAGGATCTGTGCTAAGCTATGCTAGATGGAGCCAGTTACCTACAGGATCTGTGCTAAGCTAGGCTAGATGGAGCCAGTTACGTCCAGGATCTGTGCTAAGCTAGGCTAGATGGAGCCAGTTACCTCCAGGATCTGTGCTAAGCTAGTCTAGATGGAGCCGGTTACCACCAGGATCTGTGCTAAGCTAGGCTAGATGGAGCCGGTTACCACCAGGATCTGTGCTAAGCTAGGCTAGATGGAGCCGGTTACCTCCAGGATCTGTGCTAAGCTAGGATAGATGGAGCCGGTTACCTCCAGGATCTGTGCTAAGCTAGGCTAGATGGAGCCGGTTACCTCCAGGATCTGGGCTAAGCTATGCTAGATGGAGCCGGTTACCACCAGGATCTGTGCTAAGCTAGGCTAGATGGAGCCGGTTACCTCCAGGATCTGTGCTAAGCTAGGCTAGATGGAGCTGGTTACCACCAGGATCTGTGCTAAGCTAGGCTAGATGGAGCCAGTTACCTCCAGGATCTGTGCTAAGCTAGGCTAGATGGAGCCAGTTACCTCCAGGATCTGGGCTAAGCTAGGCTAGATGGAGCCGGTTACCTCCAGGATCTGTGCTAAGCTATGCTAGATGGAGATGAGAAGGGTATGTATGGACTTATCTAACTCTGGGGGATACGGGGAATAAGACGAAGTCCCAATTAGTCGGCGTGTTCCTTTAACATATTTCACTTATTTTCCTACTTGGTTTCTGTGTACCAGATATTCCATCATCAGGTATTGATATTCTGTTTCGGTCCATGTTCTGTTCGCTGCTGCAGGGCGCTGTGCGTGTCAGAGACTGAGATGGCTTCAAATGATGCTCGTTATCTGTTAATCCACCTATAGACACATCCCACATTTAAAGCAGTAGGAACACATTCTCCTTGGCATTGGCTTCTCCGGGCCGTGTTCCTTCATTAGAATGAAGCCCGGTGAAATGGCTGATTGTAATGAATGCATCTGCTGAAGCTGTGTGGAGAGATAAAGGGAACGAGATGCCAGATCTATAGGAGTCACAGGTCAGGAGGACAGGGAGATGAGTCAGGTCCGGTATTTAAATTAATTTGACATTCATCCATTTGTGCGTTTCACTTGGACAGATACAGTGTGATTCAGATTGATTAATTCATTGGAGCAATGAACTGAATATTCAGCTCAGTCTCCTACTGGTCTGATTGCAGCTCAGGAGACATGTTCGCCCAGACAGCAATACGCTGTCCAAGGCCCTGCTTACAGAGACATTTCCCTTCGTTTGTGCCCTTCGTTTACACGCAAACGGAGAATTCTCCTCTTTCTTAAATCTCCGGCCAGAGTGGAGATTTTGGAGGACTTAATTTGCACGTTAGCACGTACACTAGGGCTGTGTCTCCGACCGCCTGCTGTCACACTTCAAACACGGAGTTTTAAGTACATCGTGGAGATAACGCAAACAGTCGGAGCGCTGAAAGTACCAGGATGACCCCCTAAAAACGGTCAAAAAGTTCAGTGTGGAACGATGGACCCTACGCGCAGTAAACGGGCGCCATCTGGACTACGAAGCGGAAAGGGGAGGGACCAGGGACGTCGACCGGCAGCTGATTGGTTGAACGCGTCACGTGGGTCTGGCTTCTCCCGGATTTCACAACCGAGCATCATGGCGGCTCGTTCAGAACACGATCTCATATTTTACGAAGATAGTTCAGTGGTCAGTGACCGTTAGCAGTGGACTACAGCAGGAAGTGGTCAGTGACCGTTAGCAGTGGACTACAGCAGGAAGTGGTCAGTGACCATTAGCAGTGGACTACAGCAGGAAGTAGTCAGTGACCGTTAGCAGTGGACTACAGCAGGAAGTAGTCAGTGACCGTTAGCAGTGGACTACAGCAGGAAGTAGTCAGTGACCGTTAGCAGTGGACTACAGCAGGAAGTAGTCAGTGACCATTAGCAGTGGACTACAGCAGGAAGTGGTCAGTGACCATTAGCAGTGGACTACAGCAGGAAGTAGTCAGTGACCATTAGCAGTGGACTACAGCAGGAAGTAGTCAGTGACCATTAGCAGTGGGACTACAGCAGGAAGTGGTCAGTGACCATTAGCAGTGGGACTACAGCAGGAAGTGGTCAGTGACCATTAGCAGTGGACTACAGCAGGAAGTGGTCAGTGACCATTAGCAGTGGGACTACAGCAGGAAGTGGTCAGTGACCATTAGCAGTGGACTACAGCAGGAAGTAGTCAGTGACCATTAGCAGTGGGACTACAGCAGGAAGTAGTCAGTGACCATTAGCAGTGGACTACAGCAGGAAGTAGTCAGTGACCATTAGCAGTGGGACTACAGCAGGAAGTGGTCAGTGACCGTTAGCAGTGGACTACAGCAGGAAGTAGTCAGTGACCGTTAGCAGTGGACTACAGCAGGAAGTAGTCAGTGACCATTAGCAGTGGACTACAGCAGGAAGTGGTCAGTGACCATTAGCAGTGGACTACAGCAGGAAGTAGTCAGTGACCATTAGCAGTGGACTACAGCAGGAAGTAGTCAGTGACCATTAGCAGTGGGACTACAGCAGGAAGTAGTCAGTGACCATTAGCAGTGGACTACAGCAGGAAGTGGTCAGTGACCATTAGCAGTGGGACTACAGCAGGAAGTGGTCAGTGACCATTAGCAGTGGACTACAGCAGGAAGTAGTCAGTGACCATTAGCAGTGGGACTACAGCAGGAAGTAGTCAGTGACCATTAGCAGTGGACTACAGCAGGAAGTAGTCAGTGACCATTAGCAGTGGGACTACAGCAGGAAGTGGTCAGTGACCGTTAGCAGTGGACTACAGCAGGAAGTAGTCAGTGACCGTTAGCAGTGGACTACAGCAGGAAGTAGTCAGTGACCATTAGCAGTGGACTACAGCAGGAAGTGGTCAGTGACCATTAGCAGTGGACTACAGCAGGAAGTAGTCAGTGACCATTAGCAGTGGACTACAGCAGGAAGTAGTCAGTGACCATTAGCAGTGGACTACAGCAGGAAGTAGTCAGTGACCATTAGCAGTGGACTACAGCAGGAAGTGGTCAGTGACCATTAGCAGTGGGACTACAGCAGGAAGTAGTCAGTGACCATTAGCAGTGGGACTACAGCAGGAAGTAGTCAGTGACCATTAGCAGTGGACTACAGCAAGAAGTGGTCAGTGACCATTAGCAGTGGACTACAGCAGGAAATAGTCAGGGACCATTAGCAGTGGACTACAGCAGGAAGTGGTCAGTGACCATTAGCAGTGGACTACAGCAGGAAGTGGTCAGTGACCATTAGCAGTGGACTACAGCAGGAAGTGGTCAGTGACCATTAGCAGTGGGACTACAGCAGGAAGTAGTCAGTGACCATTAGCAGTGGGACTACAGCAGGAAGTAGTCAGGGACCATTAGCAGTGGGACTACAGCAGGAAGTGGTCAGTGACCATTAGCAGTGGACTACAGCAGGAAGTAGTCAGTGACCATTAGC
>CM042319.1:1213708-1218708 GCA_023566125.1 Zingel zingel | reverse complement strand
CCCCGGAGAGCGGGGACGGCGTCCCGCGTGTTGCAGGACTTTCACCCCGGAGAGCGGGGACGGCGTCCCGCGTGTTGCAGGACTTTCACCCCGGAGAGCGGGGATGGCGTCCCGCGTGTTGCAGGACTTTCACCCCGGAGAGCGGGGATGGCGTCCCGCGTGTTGCAGGGCTTTCACCCCGGAGAGCGGGGATGGCGTCCCGCGTGTTGCAGGACTTTCACCCCGGAGAGCGGGGATGGCGTCCCGCGTGTTGCAGGACTTTCACCTCGGAGAGCGGGGACGGCGTCCCGCGTGTTGCAGGACTTTCACCCCGGAGAGCGGGGATGGCGTCCCGCGTGTTGCAGGACTTTCACCTCGGAGAGCGGGGACGGCGTCCCGCGTGTTGCAGTTCCTTTCCGCGTTATTAACCACAACCGTCCCGTTGCTGTCGGCGTGTCCGGCGTGTGACGGTTCCTCTCCCAGGAACCGTCAACCATCCCTAACCTTTCCTAACCTCAACCGTCCCGTTGTTGTGGCGTTTCATGTCCCCGTTGTTGCGTGCCACAGAGACCGCGGATCGTGTCTGTGCGCCCGGGGAACGCATCCCCGTGTGGCGGTCCGTCCGTTGTTGTCGCCGGCGTGTGGCGTTTAATTTCCCCGTGGCAGTACACGAAATGAAATTCTAATGAAATTCGTGACCTGTACACGTATCAATAAATACAAATAACGTGACCATTTCACGAACTGGCGTGAGACCGGGTTGTGTACAGTTGTACCACCTGTCCCTCGTTTGGTCATTACCCCTTATATTTAACCCCGTGTTCCCTTTGTCTCTTGTCAGATTGTTGTGTCCTCGTGCCGTCAGCGTGTATCCCTCTCCGTCCGGTCCCTTGGTCTTTCCCGTCTCTGTACTGCCGATTTTTAGTTATTATTAAATCCTTACGCTCACGCCATCGCCTGCCTGCCGTCTCTCTCTGCATTTGGGTCCTCCATCTCTCACCACATCACAACCTTTCTTTTTGGTCAACATTTTAAAGGAACACGCCGACTTATTGGGACTTTGTCTTATACCCCGTAACCCCCAGAGTTAGATAAGTCCATACATACCCTTCTCATCTCCGTGGTGCTGTAAGGCTGTCTGACGGCTCCACCGGTAGCTTAGCCTAGCACAGAACATGCAGGTGAATGGTTCCAACTAGCCTACTGCTCCCAATAAGTGACCAAATAACGCCAACATGTTCCTGTTTCCATGTTGTGATTTGTAGAGTCTCAACGTAACATGAGACACAGCCATCTTCTAACCGTAAACAAACCGGGAACTATATTCTCAGGCAGGCTTGCTGCAAAGCATATCACTCCGCCCAAGTACTATATTCTTCCTCCTGAGAATATAGTTCCCGGTTGCTCTACACCTTAACGAAAGCATTGACAATATGCAAAGTGTTCGTGCGGCTGGTACTCTCCAACGACATATACAGTATGTCGTTTTGGGAGTCATCGGCATATTTTGTATCCCGTCATTTAGTTATAAAGACGTGTTGAACTAACTTGATATTCATATTCTTTTAGGTAGATTAAAATGCAAAGCAGCCATTATACCCAAACCACCTGTTGAACTGAGCTACCTCAGCTCTCACGTAGAGAGTCAATAGATACAGACTTCAGATGAGAACATCTGCTCGATTGGCATCAGCTGAGGCACTTTTTTTTGCAGGAAATCAAAGTTTAAAGAACACACACTAACAACTGTAATGATGTTGAATTTTGAATGAAGAACAGACAACATTTGGACGTGGATGGTAAGCTTATTACCATTCTATCATTGCTGTCGTCTATGCCTGGGAGATAACAGGAAAGACAGATTGGGGTCTTTGTCTCGCTCGCTCTGGGGAGAGGATCGAGACTGAGCCCGTGATAAAGTTAGCCATCAACGTTCTGCCTGCGTGGGAAAGCAACGTGACAAAGCTCCTCTAAAAGAACAGCAGTGAATAACATGTATGGTAGAAAAACATTCAATATGACCCCACAATGGAGCATAGAAACATACTGAGTGAACTGTCTTTTACAGCTTGAGTTGTACTTCTACGTGAAGTCTACGGCGTTGCGACATACATAGGTACGTGGAGACACGAACCTACGACCTACAGACACACACACACACACACACACAGTCTTAAAACAAGACTCTACACCTTAACTCCACCGGTGACCAAGATATATACTATAACTAGGGGTGTAGAGCCCCTGGTTATAGTATATATCTTGGTCACCGGTGGAGTTAAGGCGTAGAGCCCCTGGTTATAGTATATATCTTGGTCACCGGTGGAGTTAAGGTGTAGAGCCCCTGGTTATAGTATATATCTTGGTCACCGGTGGAGTTAAGGTGCAGAGCCCCTGGTTATAGTATATATCTTGATCACCGGTGGAGTTAAGGTGCAGAGCCCCTGGTTATAGTATATATCTTGGTCACCGGTGGAGTTAAGGTGTAGAGCCCCTGGTGATAGTATATATCTTGGTCACCGGTGGAGTTACGGTGTAGAGCCCCTGGTTATAGTATATATCTTGGTCACCGGTGGAGTTAAGGCGTAGAGCCCCTGGTTATAGTATATATCTTGGTCACCGGTGGAGTTAAGGCGTAGAGCCCCTGGTTATAGTATATATCTTGGTCACCGGTGGAGTTAAGGTGTAGAGCCCCTGGTTATAGTATATATCTTGGTCACCGGTGGAGTTAAGGCGTAGAGCCCCTGGTGATAGTATATATCTTGGTCACCGGTGGAGTTAAGGTGTAGAGCCCCTGGTTATAGTATATATCTTGGTCACCGGTGGAGTTAAGGCGTAGAGCCCCTGGTTATAGTATATATCTTGGTCACCGGTGGAGTTAAGGCGTAGAGCCCCTGGTGATAGTATATCTCTTGGTCACCGGTGGAGTTAAGGTGTAGAGCCCCTGGTTATAGTATATATCTTGGTCACCGGTGGAGTTAAGGCGTAGAGCCCCTGGTTATAGTATATATCTTGGTCACCGGTGGAGTTAAGGTGTAGAGCCCCTGGTGATAGTATATATCTTGGTCACCGGTGGAGTTAAGGTGTAGAGCCCCTGGTGATAGTATATATCTTGGTCACCGGTGGAGTTAAGGTGTAGAGCCCCTGGTTATAGTATATATCTTGGTCACCGGTGGAGTTAAGGTGTAGAGCCCCTGGTGATACTTGGAGCAAAGTCTCATGTTGTGTCGAGCCTTCTTAGTGTTTAAAAATATCTATTTTGAGGCTAGCATCAAAGTGCCCCTAGCACTCCCATTCAAAAGGCCATATGACCCAAAAACAAGAATACGGTCCATCTTAAAAGTGGTGATTCCGTCCTAAATATGCTTTTAAATGAAAGTTTGACTCGGGTACATTCACAAAAAGACCCTAGGTTGCATTTTGGCGAGAGCTACGCTTTAAGGCTCACATTCTAGTCCTATGGGGGAAGCGATGATTGAGAAATTAACAGATTATTGGAAGGTGTCTGCTGAGTCATTAGGTCTACATTCATTACAGATTCTCATCACTCTTTCTGTGTTTCTCTTGTTTCTTCCTCTCCTCTCTGTGACAGCACAGTCTCTAGCTTGAGCTAAGCATCAAGCTCCATTCATAATGTGTATATATATATATATATATATATATATATATATATATATATATAAGAGAAAGAGAAATGCTGGCGCAGTGTGAAATAGAAAATCAGCATCCAGGAGCAGAATTCACAAGTGAACAGGAAAAAAAAATATATTTGGCAAGAGACAATACAATAATTTCTGCAGTCAGTCACTAGAAGTTGCTGATATTTTACAAAATTTCTGTCAAAGTCAGTTTCTCTGCAGAATTATTTATTTAAAGGTAAAGAATCAACCTAATACTACCCAACACACACGTTAAGCTTTCGCTCTTCTCGGATTTACAGGACAAATCAGGTGCAAAATTAACCTAGAGGTTAATTCATATTCAATTCAATTTATTTATGAAAGGGACAATGTGCAATTAAAACATAAATGTGACCATTTGATGCATTACACCAGAGTTAGCCTTTGGCTAATTTACATCTGCAGTCCCTCGAAAAACACAAATACAGAGCTCCTGAATTAACAGCTTGGTCTCCCAGAATTACGTGAAATGATCACGAACTGTTAACAGCGCATTACGTGGTGGTGGCCGGAATGTGTGAAAAGTCCGTGTGGCCGCCACGGAAAACAATGCCAATGTAAAGTCAAAACGCCACGCCGACAGATTAGCCGCTCCTTGCAGCTGAGAGAAGCTTCCATTGAAAATGAACGACATCCGGTATCTTTAGAAGATCAAGTCGGCGGCGGCGTGGACGGACAGTTAGGACGCCTGGGCCTTTTTCCCTTAATCCCCAAGAAATCTGTCCAACCAGTGATCCTTGCCAATATTTAAGAGCCCCTGGGACCCCTCAGGAGCTCTGGCACAGCTTTGGTGACTACTCAAACTTCCTCAAAAACCTCTGGGACCTCTTTAAGATCCCTGTTTAGTGAACAACTTCCTAATTGCAGCGTTAATGTGTGCATGTGCGTGTGTGTGTGCACATTCCAGCCCTTGCAACATGCTGATCTGTGCACAGCTGCAGTCTTGCTGAGCTCTTGGGGCTTCAGGGCAGCTACCTAATAGCACGCTGCAGAGGATTAGCTTGCTTACGCACTTACAGAACACCTCTCCTGTTTCCAACATGCCTACACACACTACCAGAGGAGTGTACAGCACGTGGGTGTCATGCAGGGAATGCTGTGTGTGCATTCAGTAGCTACATGTGATAGTAGGTCCTTTGGACTAGATGTGGTCCTCCATTGCTGGGTCTGACCACTGTGTTTGGGCATCATGGAAGGTCTGTGAAGTAGGGCCTGGCTCCCCAGAAACCTCCATCACATCAGGCTCATCTGCAGGGACATTAATTACATATTTATGTTACAACATGAGATTTATAACTGCAGTAGTATCAGTTCAGGTATATGGAAAGTACATAAGGATTG
>CM042319.1:1203708-1208708 GCA_023566125.1 Zingel zingel | reverse complement strand
CTCTTCTTCCTTTCTCTCAACTTCTCCGCCGTGTGTGGCTCGTACCCGCTCGCGGTGTGAAGGCGTGTCGGCGCTATTCTCCCACATGTAGGAACCTGGTGAATTAACCTGCAACATGTCAGCTGTTTGGGGTTCTTCAGCGTGTGAGCAGAAGATAACAAGTTTGCAATATGCAACAGCTGCAAGGAAAGAGTAGGGCGTGGAGGGACCACACCAACAACCCAAATCACATTTCTTTAGTTGGTATTGGACGTGAAGAGAAGGAAATGGTTCTAACATTGACCTTTAGATGTGTGTGGATGTCCCACACCAGGAGTCATTGATATAGTTATATTTCATAGTGATCCATCATCTGTTCTAACATGTTCTATTAAAGAAAAGATAGAAAGTAAATATGTGTGAGCTGTAAAGTGGTTAGAAAACATGAAATCAGAATCGGCTAAAATCGGTATCAGCTGGCCTAACTCAAAGAAAATCAGAATCGGCCTATAAAGATGTAATCGGTGCATCTCTACTCCTTACGTTAACGCGATCAATGCCCCCTTTATGTGAGCAGGTGTATGTGTTCGACAGCGGGAACATTTGGCACAATTGAAATGCGCAAATTGCTGTTTAAGGTTATCTGTTCTGCTAGATTTCTCACTCCAAGTCTCATAAGTCCTCCAGTAGTATAAAGAAGGACTGCAGTTGAAGTCCTGTAGTGTGAAATCAGAAGATGAAAAAAAAAAAACTGCGGCTCACCAGGGACACCGAGGCATCCATTAATCAGGGCTGGCGGTCGATTGGCGGCTCCTCGTGCCAACGAAGTAGCCTTGTGAAAGACACTGAACCAAACTCCTGATGGTTAGGCCAGTGCCTTGAGTAGCTCAATGCCATATTTCCATATTTGTGTGTGTGTGTGTGTGTGTGTGTGTGTGTGTGTGTGTGTGTGTGTGTGTGTGTGTGTGTGTGTGTGTGTTCTTGTTTAACTACATTTGTGGGGTCCCAAAAACCGGGGAGTCCAGTATACTTGTGAGGTCCGATCAGTCTTGTGGGCCCAAAATGCTGGATCCCACAAGGTTAAAGGTCTGTTTGAGGGTTAAGACTTGGTTTTAGGATTAGGGTTAGAATTAGGTTATGGTTAGGGTGAGGGTAAGGGTTAAGGTTAGGCATCTAGTGGTGATGGTTAAGGTTAGGCATCTAGTGGTGATGGTTAAGGTTAGGGTAAGGGGCTAGGGAATGCATTATGTCAATGACGGGTCCCCACAAAGATAGTGAGACGCACTATGTGTGCGTGTGTGTGTGTGTGTGTGTGTGTGTGTTGCTGAATGAGAGTCATATATAAAAAATAAAAAGCTTAGAAAAAAGTTCTCTCCTGTTAAAGGTGCAGTAAGCGATGCTAATCACGCAGACCTCACGACGAGCGCTCTACTTTCTGTGTGCGCTGGAAGGAAATCCGGGGTTCCTACACAGCCAAACAAACAGACGGCTTGATTCTGCGACATATTGCAATGTATTACCTTTATTCTAACTTCACATTTTTCCCCATTTCAAATGATGTCCCCAAAAGGAAAATTGTCATCGGTTTAATCTTAGAAGATATATTCCTCTGTTTGTTTATCTCATTTCAGTTGTATTGCTGCAAAATGGGATTATCAAGCAGACAGACTGATCAACACATATATAATAATAGATCCATACTTGGCGTCTGTGTATCGATACAGTATTTATTATTTAAACGTCTTTCTTGTTCTCTCTTCCAGTGCACCAGCCGTGTTCAGAACGGTTTGTTGTTGCCGGCTGGGATTATTTTGGTGCATGTTTGTCTGCACCATTTTGTATTTGTCTTGATGTTGCTTTCTAGGCCAAGTCTGCTCTGAGGTGGAGGCCTCTCATCTCAGCGGGACTACCTAGTAAACAATAAATATTTTTTTTTAAATGAGTCAAATCAGCGTGAGAGTTCAGCACACCTTAAAGGTCCTATGACATACTGCTTTTTGGATGCTTTAATGTAGGCCTTAGTGGTCCTCTAATACTGTATCTGAAGTCTCTTTTATATAGGCCTTAGTGGTCCCTAATACTGTATCTGAAGTCTCTTTATATAGGCCTTAGTGGTCCCTAATACTGTATCTGAAGTCTCTTTATATAGACCTTAGTGGTCCCCTAATACTGTATCTGAAGTCTCTTTATATAGACCTTAGTGGTCCCCTAATACTGTATCTGAAGTCTCTTTTATATAGGCCTTAGTGGTCCCTAATACTGTATCTGAAGTCTCTTTATATAGGCCTTAGTGGTCCCTAATACTGTATCTGAAGTCTCTTTTATATAGACCTTAGTGGTCCCCTAATACTGTATCTGAAGTCTCTTTATATAGACCTTAGTGGTCCCCTAATACTGTATCTGAAGTCTCTTTATATAGGCCTTAGTGGTCCCCTAATACTGTATCTGAAGTCTCTTTTATATAGGCCTTAGTGGTCCCTAATACTGTATCTGAAGTCTCTTTATATAGACCTTAGTGGTCCCCTAATACTGTATCTGAAGTCTCTTTATATAGACCTTAGTGGTCCCCTAATACTGTATCTGAAGTCTCTTTATATAGGCCTTACTGGTCCCCTAATACTGTATCTGAAGTCTCTTTATATAGGCCTTAGTGGTCCCCTAATACTGTATCTGAAGTCTCTTTATATAGACCTTAGTGGTCCCCTAATACTGTATCTGAAGTCTCTTTCCTGAAATTCAGCCTTGGTGCAGAATTTCAGCCACTAGAGCCAGTCCCACAATGAGCTTTCCTTAGGATGTGCCATTTCTGTGTCTGTAGCTTTAAATGCTATTGAGGAGGAGGGGGGGGGCAAGGTGGAGGGGGGGGGTGGTCTTGACCAACTGCCACTTTGCTCGTTTGAAAGCCATGATGTCTCTCTCTCTCTCATGGGCGGGCCAAATTCTCTGGGCGGGCAGAGCAGAGAAAGGGGAGGTAACCTTTCCCCTTATGACGTCATAAAGGGAAGATTCCAGATCGGCCCATCTGAGCTTTCATTTTCTCAAAGGCAGAGCAGGATACCCAGGGCTCGGTTTACACCTATCACCATTTCTAGCCACTGGGGGACCAGAGGCAGGCTGGGGGAACTCATATTAATGTTAAAAAAGTGAAATATTCATGCCATGGGACTTTTAAAAGAAGTTGTTGCTCTTTCATCGTTTCCAGGAATAAGCTTGATGGATATTTACCACAAAGAAAACAATTAATTCAGAGTGAATAAAAGGAGCCTGGCTTAGTGCTTCTTATGGGGCTTTGTGCAGCTGCTTATGTTCAGGAATTCAATTACAGACTGAACATATAGAATGGATTTAGTTATTGTAATGCCCCATTGTTGATTTATGGAAGCATACATACAAGGGCTTTCTTTGAAATACTATTCAGTGCAATGCAGTGATTACATAATGCTCAGGAGGTTAACAGCAGAATGCCGGAGGATGTCAAGGGAAATTAAGAAGTTTAAAAACCTTCAACCTTGTTAAGCGTAGAGTTTTTAATCAACACAGTCTTACAAAAGGTGGGGAATTGAGCCCAAGAAGATTACGGTAATATCCAACGCGTGAACAGTAGAGTTGTGAGATTTTGATTGATTAACTACTTTAGTCTGAGTTGTTCATAGCAATGACACTACATACTTGTTCATCAGTTACAGTATCTTACATCATTTACAGTATCTTACATCATTTACAGTATCTTACATCATTTACAGTATCTTAAGTTACAGTATCTTACATCATTTACAGTATCTTATATCGGTTACAGTATCTTACATCAGTTACAGTATCTTACATCATTTACAGTATCTTATATCGGTTACAGTATCTTACATCATTTACAATATCTTACATCAGTTACAGTATATTACATCAATTACAGTATCTTACATCATTTACAGTATCTTACATCAGTTACAGTATCTTACATCATTTACAGTATCTTACATCAGTTACAGTATCTTACATCAGTTACAGTATATTACATCATTTACAGTATCTTACATCAGTTACAGTATCTTACATCATTTACAGTATCTTACATCAGTTACAGTATATTACATCAGTTACAGTATCTTACATCATTTACAGTATCTTACATCAGTTACAGTATCTTACATCAGTTACAGTATATTACATCATTTACAGTATCTTACATCAGTTACAGTATCTTACATCAGTTACAGTATCTTACATCAGTTACAGTATATTACATCATTTACAGTATCTTACATCAGTTACAGTATCTTACATCAGTTACAGTATCTTACATCAGTTACAGTATCTTACATCATTTACAGTAAGGGTTTTAATAACAAGATTTTGATGCCTCATTTAGGTGCCACTTAAATGCCTTCTGCGCTGCCCTCTGATGCTCTGAAACCGTTAGAGGCAACAGCAGTATCGCTGCACATGACGCCAGTTAAGGTTAGCCTACCGTTAGCTAGTTAACACTACACTACGCAGCAGGTAACGTTAGCCTACCGTTAACTACTTAAAACTACACTACGCAGCAGGTAACGTTAGCCTAACGTTAGCTAGTGAACACTACACTACGCAGCAGGTAGCGTTAGCCTACCGTTAGCTAGTTAACACTACACTACGCAGCAGCTAACGTTAGCCTACCGTTAGCTAGCAGCTGGATTAAACACGGTTAAAATGCTGACAGCTAAATGGTGTAACGTATGTCTGTATTTCACTCGGGAGGATCCAACAGCGGGACGTAACAGTGTGCAGCTGCCGTTGGTACTGATGGTGCATTCACTTGAAACTAGTAAGCTTTGTGGTGCATTCAAAGTTATTGTAAAATACCATATTACCCTACATGTTGAAGTATTGGTTCAGGCACCGTTTTAAAAGTATCATTTTAACACCGGTATCGGAAAAAACCCAAACGATACCCAACCCTATGTAAGTATGACGTTAGCAATAACGTAACTCCTAAAGACCCAAGCCAAGTTCTCGTGTCTTGTGCGCTACCTGCTGGTTAAAGT
>CM042319.1:1191208-1198708 GCA_023566125.1 Zingel zingel | reverse complement strand
AGATTGACAGATTACCAGATTGACAGATTACCAGATTGACAGATTGACAGATTTCCAGATTACCAGATTGACAGATTGACAGATTGACAGATTTCCAGATTACCAGATTGACAGATTACCAGATTGACAGATTACCAGATTGACAGATTTCCAGATTGCCAGATTGCCAGATTACCAGATTGCCAGATTACCAGATTGCCAGATTACCAGATTGCCAGATTACCAGATTGACAGATTTCCAGATTGCCAGATTGCCAGATTACCAGATTGCCAGATTACCAGATTGCCAGATTGCCAGATTGTCAGATTACCAGATTGCCAGATTGTCAGATTGACAGATTACCAGATTGACAGATTTCCAGATTGCCAGATTGCCAGATTACCAGATTGCCAGATTACCAGATTGCCAGATTACCAGATTGCCAGATTGCCAGATTGACAGATTACCAGATTGCCAGATTGTCAGATTACCAGATTGCCAGATTGTCTATGGTCACAAAGATAGAACACTCACGCAAAGGGAAATAGACTTTTGTTAAACACTAGACTATAAATACCTTTTAAAAATGTGGGAATGATTAAGTTGTTCTCACTCTGGCATGGTTGATATATGTAGATGTGTGTGTGTGTGTGTGTGTGTGTGTGTGTGTGTGTGTGTGTGTGTGTGTGTGTGTGTGTGTGTGTGTGGAGATTGTGAAGATTGGGTAAAGGCTGGGAAGGGAAGCCTTTGTGTGTGGATTCTACCTGAGTTCATCAGTGAATGTGTGGTAAGAAAATGTCACCTGGAGGAAATTAAACTGTCATGTTCAGCGGAGGCGAGGCCGGGCTACACGCCAAGACAACGAAAACCTCCCTCACGTGCTGACAGACGTGTAATGTGGTAATTCTGCATGTTCTCTACTCTACGCCATTCATCGATACAACCACATAATAGGCACAGTGTTGATCAGTTGTTGGTTGAGTCTGAACGGCCTTTTCATTGTATCTTGAAGCACAAATACGTATGACTTTTGTAAGTATAACATCAACCTGTCCAGGGACGGCAGGTGGAAATTAGCATTGTTTGCTATAACCTGGTACATGACATCTCTTCTTTTTTAGACTAATGCTTTTGGTGCATTCTCCCTGATCAAATAAAGAAAATATAGCCCTCCTAGCTTTCCCTTCCCTTTCAATGTCTCATATCATCTGCTGCCGGGTATTGACCTTGATTGTCTGAAAAAAGCCTAATTACCATATTCTCTGGACTAAGTCGCAAAATGCGTCATGAAGACATATATAAGTCGCACTGGACCATAAGTCGCATTTATTTAGAAATGTATTTCACATCCAAGCCCAAGAAGAGACATTTAATGTGGAAAGGCAAGTTAATCAACTACACAACAGCACACAAAGCAACAGGCTGAATAGGTGTTATCCGGTATGTTAAAGCGTAGCTCTCTCCAAAATGCAACCTAAGGTCTTTTTGTGAATGTACCCGAGTCAAACTTTCATTTAAAAGCATATTCAGGACGGAAACGCCACTTTTAAGATGGACCGTATTCTTGTTTTTGGGTAAAATGGCCTTTTGAATGGGAGTGCTAGCGGCACTTTGATGCTAGCCTCAAAATAGCTATTTTTAAACACTAAGAAGGCTCGACACAACATGAGACTTTGCTCCAAGTATCACCAGGGGCTCTACACCTTAACTCCACCGGTGACCAAGATATATACTATAACCAGGGGCTCTACACCTTAACTCCACCGGTGACCAAGATATATACTATAACCAGGGGCTCTACACCTTAACTCCACCGGTGACCAAGATATATACTATAACCAGGGGCTCTACGCCTTAACTCCACCGGTGACCAAGATATATACTATAACCAGGGGCTCTACACCTTAACTCCACCGGTGACCAAGATATATACTATAACCAGGGGCTCTACGCCTTAACTCCACCGGTGACCAAGATATATACTATAACCAGGGGCTCTACACCTTAACTCCACCGGTGACCAAGATATATACTATAACCAGGGGCTCTACACCTTAACTCCACCGGTGACCAAGATATATACTATCACCAGGACCTCTACACCTTAACTCCACCGGTGACCAAGATATATACTATAACCAGGGGCTCTACACCTTAACTCCACCGGTGACCAAGATATATACTATAACCAGGGGCTCTACACCTTAACTCCACCGGTGACCAAGATATATACTATAACCAGGGGCTCTACACCTTAACTCCACCGGTGACCAAGATATATACTATAACTAGGGGCTCTACACCTTAACTCCACCGGTGACCAAGATATATACTATAGCCAGGGGCTCTACACCTTAACCAAAGCACTGACAACATTGGTTGTGTTCACAGAGTTTACTAAACAGAAGGTTTTGAGCAACTATTAAAACTGCATTTTAAAGCAAGGCCTGGTTCTGTCTAGCCTGGTCCTACCAGACTCTGGTACATTAGCCTGGTCCTACCAGACTCTGGTACATTAGCCTGGTCCTACCAGACTCTGGTACTCTAGCCTGGTCCTACCATACTCTGGTACACTAGCCTGGTCCTACCAGACTCTGGTCCACTAGTCTGGTCCTACCAGACTCTGGTCCACTAGTCTGGTCCTACCAGACTCTGGTCCACTAGCCTGGTCCTACCAGACTCTGGTACATTAGCCTGGTCCTACCAGACTCTGGTACATTAGCCTGGTCCTACCAGACTCTGGTACTCTAGCCTGGTCCTACCATACTCTGGTACACTAGCCTGGTCCTACCAGACTCTGGTCCACTAGTCTGGTCCTACCAGACTCTGGTCCACTAGCCTGGTCCTACCAGACTCTGGTACATTAGCCTGGTCCTACTAGACTCTGGTCCACTAGCCTGGTCCTAAGTAAGTAGGAGGGCGGAGCCAGGCCTGGTTCTGTCTGCTGCTGAGGTAAATAAAGGTTAAGGTTATTAAAAGGTCATTTGAAATTGACGAGGAGGCACTTTCACGCAATACAAGTCAATTGAGAGCAGAGAGTTCTTCCTGTTTCTATCTGTCACTTTCTGCTCGCTGTGCACCATGCATAAAGTATCAGGAAATAACCACTGTATATATATATATATATATATATATACACAAGCACGTTTACTTATAGCGCTAAAGGGACGGCAATAGTCCCGACCAAGCGCGTTTACTTATAGCGCTAAAGGGACGGCAATAGTCCCGACCAAGCGCGTTTACTTATAGCACTAAAGGGACGACGATAGTCCCGACCAAGCGCGTTTACTTATAGCGCTAAAGGGACGGCGATAGTCCCGACCAAGCGCGTTTACTTATAGCGCTAAAGGGACGGCAATAGTCCGGACCTAGCGCGTTTCTTATAGCGCTAAAGGGACGGCGATAGTCCGGACCAAGCGCGTTTACTTATAGCGCTAAAGGGACGGCGATAGTCCCGACCGAGCGCGGTTACTTATAGCGCTAAAGGGACGGCAATAGTCCGGACCAAGCGCGTTTACTTATAGCGCTAAAGGGACGGCGATAGTCCCGACCAAGCGCGGTTACTTATAGCTCTAAAGGGACGGCGATAGTCCCGACCAAGCGCATTTACTTATAGCGCTAAAGGGACGGCAATAGCCCCGACCAAGCGCGTTTACTTATAGCGCTAAAGGGACGGCAATAGCCCCGACCAAGCGCGTTTACTTATAGCGCTAAAGGGACGGCAATAGCCCCGACCAAGCACGTTTACTTATAGCGTTAAAGGAGACTTTTAGCGTCAATAAGAACGACAAAGGCACCTGACCAAGCGTCCTTATTTTACGAGATGGGAACGTGTTGCTAGAGAGGTGCCAGTTCCCCTGACCTGTATGTATGTTTACTTTTTTTAAAGATTATTTTTTGGGCTTTTCCACCTTTATTTTGACAGGACAGCTAGTTGATAAAGTAGAGCGAAAAGGGGGGGAGACATGCAGGAAATCATCACAGGTCGGTTTTGAACCCTTGACCTCTGCGTCGAGGCATAAACCTCCAAGTATACATGCACCTGCTCTACCCACTGAACCAACCCGGCCACCGCATGTTCATTTTTCACCACCTAGAGCTTTGTTTATGGCTTCATATATGTCTGTTTTTCTCCTGGCTGAGAATCTTAAGTACCTCCCACACCTGTTGTGGATTAAAGCCATGAAGTGAGAAACTAATCCCACACTAGACAAAGCCCACTCGCTTGCACAACATTTCCTCGGCTCATTAAGCACCAACTTTGCCGTCCTAGCCGTAATTTCTGCTGCAGCAACTTGTTAGAAAGCTTCTCAGGGTGAAAACTAAGATGTAGGATTTCCTTCCTGATCTTCACAGTTTGTGTAAAATGCTCAAATTGGGGCAAAGTAAGGATAGAAGGTAATTATGTCTCTGCCCAAATCTTGTGTTTTCATTGTAAGATCTGCTGTGTAGTTAGTGTAGGGAAAAGAACAAGACCGCTGGATTCAAACAGTCTATTTTTAAACAGTCGATGGTTCAAAAGGATTGTCTACCCAAAATCATATTCTCAAGTATTTGGTAAGCCCCCTATAGGTAAAACAAATAAAATAAATAAATAAATAAAGTCTGAATTTTCAGTGTGTTTCTGTATTTGGTTGTGTTGTCTGTATTTGGCTGTCTATCCATCCATCCATCCATCCATCTTCGTCTGCTTAGCCGGTATTGGGTCGCGGGGGTAGCAGCTCCAGCAGGGGACCCCAAACTTCCCTTTCCCGAGCAACATTAACCAGCTCCAACTGGGGGATCCCGAGGCGTTCCCAGGCCAGGTTGGAGATATAATCCTTCCAACTAATCCTGGGTCTTCCCCGAGGCCTCCTCCAAGCTGGACGTCCCTCCACCTAGTCCTGGGTCTTCCCCGAGGCCTCCTCCCAGCTGGACTAGCCTCCACCTAGTCCTGGGTCTTCCCCGAGACCTCCTCCCAGCTGGACGCCCCTCCATCTATTCCTGGGTCTTCCCCTAGACCTCCTCCACCTAGTCCAGGGTCTTCCCCGAGACCTCCTCCCAGCTGGACGTCCCTCCACCTAGTCCTGGATCTTCCCCGAGACCTCCTCCCAGCTGGACGCCCCTCCATCTATTCCTGGGTCTTCCCTGAGGCCTCATCTAGACGTCCCTCCACCTATTCCTGGGTCTTCCCTGAGACCTCCTCCCAGCTGGACGTCCCTCCACCTAGTCCTGAGTCTTCCCCAAGACCTCCTCCCAGCTGGACGTCCCTCCACCTAATCATGGGTCTTCCCTGAGGCCTCCTCCCAGCTGGACGTGCCTCCACCTAGTCCTGGGTCTTCCCCAAGGCCTCCTCCCAGCTGGAAGTCCCTCCACCTAGACCTGGATCTTCCCCGAGACCTCCTCACAGCTGGACGCCCCTCCATCTATTCCTGGGTCTTCCCTGAGGCCTCATCTAGATGTCCCTCCACCTAGTCCTAGGTCTTCCCCAAGGCCTCCTCCCAGCTGGAAGTCCCTCCACCTAGACCTGGATCTTCCCCGAGACCTCCTCACAGCTGGACGCCCCTCCATCTATTCCTGGGTCTTCCCTGAGGCCTCATCTAGATGTCCCTCCACCTAGTCCTGGGTCTTCCCTGAGACCTCCTCCCAGCTGGACGTCCCTCCACCTAGTCCTGAGTCTTCCCCAAGACCTCCTCCCAGCTGGACGTCCCTCCACCTAATCATGGGTCTTCCATGAGGCCTCCTCCCAGCTGGACGCCCCTCCATCTAGTCCTGGGTTTTCCCAGAGACCTCCTCCTAGCTGGAACTCCCTCCACCTTGTCCTGGGTCTTCCCCGAGGCCTCCTCCTAGCTGGAACTCCCTCCACCTTGTCCTGGGTCTTCCCCGAGGCCTCCTCCTAGCTGGACATCCCTCCACCTAGTCCTGGGTCTTCCCCGAGGCCTCCTCCCAGCTGGACGTGCCTGGACCACCTCCCTAGGGAGGCGCCCAGGGAGCATCCTTACCAGATGCCCGAACCACCTCAACTGGCTCCTTTCAACGCGAAGGAGCAGCGGCTCTACTCCGAGCTCCTCACGGATGACTGAGCTTCTCACCCGATCTCTAAGGGAGACGCCAGCCCCCCTCCTGAGGAAACCCATTTCGGCCTCTTGTACCCTGGATCTTGTTCTTTCGGTCATGACCCAGCCTTCATGACCATAGGTGAGGGTAGGAACCAAAACTGACCGGTAGATCGAGAGCTTTGCCTTCTGGCTCCGCTCTCTTATCGCACCGTTGTGACAAAAAGAGAGCTGAGCCACAAGGCATCGATCTACGGGTCAGTTTTGTTCAATGCTGAACACCTGACCTGGTCGGGAGCAGGTCATGTTGGAGATTAGCAATCAACCGGTGCCTGTCTGCCTGTCTCTCTGTCTGTCTGTCTGCCTGTCTGTCTGTCTACCTTCTACCTGTCTCATCATCAATCAATCATCAAACAGGAAGTAACTGCTGTGAAAGCCAAGGGGGTTAGCTTCTCCTTGGAACGCGTAGCTCCTATGGAGCCATTCTGATGCTACCAAGCCATCAGCTCCCGTTAGCATCCCATTGACTGCCATTCATTCTGATGCTACCAAGCCATCAGCTCCCGTTAGCATCCCATTGACTGCCATTCATTCTGATGCTACCAAGCCATCACCTCCCGTTAGCATCCCATTGACTGCCATTCATTCTGATGCTACCAAGCCATCACCTCCCGTTAGCATCCCATTGACTGCCATTCATTCTGATGCTACCAAGCCATCAGCTCCCGTTAGCATCCCATTGACTGCCATTCATTCTGATGCTACCAAGCCATCACCTCCCGTTAGCATCCCATTGACTGCCATTCATTCTGATGCTACCAAGCCATCACTTCCCGTTAGCATCCCATTGACTGCCATTCATTCTGATGCTACCAAGCTATCACCTCCCGTTAGCATCCCATTGACTGCCATTCATTCTGATGCTACCAAGCCATCAGCTCCCGTTAGCATCCCATTGACTGCCATTCATTCTGATGCTACCAAGCCATCAGCTCCCGTTAGCATCCCATTGACTGCCATTCATTCTGATGCTACCAAGCCATCAGCTCCCGTTAGCATCCCATTGACTGCCATTCATTCTGATGCTACCAAGCCATCAGCTCCCGTTAGCATCCCATTGACTGCCATTCATTCTGATGCTACCAAGCCATCACCTCCCGTTAGCATCCCATTGACTGCCATTCATTCTGATGCTACCAAGCCATCAGCTCCCGTTAGCATCCCATTGACTGCCATTCATTCTGACGTCACTTTGACAGAGAATAACTTTACATCTGAAGCGTTTAAAGACTCTATTTGTCCGTTGTTTATTTCTAAAGAAACACGACAATGTATAAAAGGCTCCATTACCTTGTAGCTCACGTTATGGCTCCGTAGCAGACGTTGTTATAAAAATAGGCTAACGATTGGGTCATAACCACGAGACTTACTGTCTCACAGTAGAGGAATTACCGTATAGTCCAGGAGAAGCTCTCAGGCAGTTTG
>CM042319.1:1172660-1182660 GCA_023566125.1 Zingel zingel | reverse complement strand
GTTAGCATCCCATTGACTGCCATTCATTCTGGTGCTACCAAGCCATCAGCTCCCGTTAGCATCCCATTGACTGCCATTCATTCTGATGCTACCAAGCCATCACCTCCCGTTAGCATCCCATTGACTGCCATTCATTCTGATGCTACCAAGCCATCAGCTCCCGTTAGCATCCCATTGACTGCCATTCATTCTGATGCTACCAAGCCATCACCTCCCGTTAGCATCCCATTGACTGCCATTCATTCTGGTGCTACCAAGCCATCAGCTCCCGTTAGCATCCCATTGACTGCCATTCATTCTGATGCTACCAAGCCATCACCTCCCGTTAGCATCCCATTGACTGCCATTCATTCTGATGCTACCAAGCCATCAGCTCCCGTTAGCATCCCATTGACTGCCATTCATTCTGATGCTACCAAGCCATCAGCTCCCGTTAGCATCCCATTGACTCCCATTCATTCTGATGCTACCAAGCCATCACCTCCCGTTAGCATCCCATTGACTGCCATTCATTCTGATGCTACCAAGCCATCAGCTCCCGTTAGCATCCCATTGACTGCCATTCATTCTGACGTCACTTTGACAGAGAATAACTTTACATCTGAAGCGTTTAAAGACTCTATTTGTCCGTTGTTTATTTCTAAAGAAACACGACAATGTATAAAAGGCTCCATTACCTTGTAGCTCACGTTATGGCTCCGTAGCAGACGTTGTTATAACAATAGGCTAACGATTGGGTCATAACCACGAGACTTACTGTCTCATAGTAGAGGAATTACCGTATAGTCCAGGAGAAGCTCTCAGGCAGTTTGGACTTCCATTAGCTGTTTAAGTGTAATTCCTAATGTTAACTATCATGTTAGTGATCAGTAATTAGCCTGTGCCTATGTTATCTCCTTACATATACCTACGCTCTCCGTCTCTGCTAGATTGGGAATGATTGAGATTTCTCTTGGCACAGCTACCAGAAGACTTCCAACTTTCAGACAGGTTGCTCACGTCACATCTACGTCTTCAAGCTCAGTTGGAGGCTGCTCAGTAACGCTCAGCCATCACCGGGAAAGAGACGTCACTGGTCTCCGTCCAGAGACACCACATATATTCTAACTTTGCCGGACTGGCTAGTCCACATAGCATTCTGGGATGGGAGAACTCATGCTCTGGTGTATTGGTATTTCTTTAAACCAATCACAATCGTCGTGGGCGGGGCTAAGCTCCGGACGGAGCCACGGTGCCTCTGCTGAATGGTCTCAGGAAGGAACTGGTTTTGGTGGAACATGTGGACGTTCAAAAGTAGTTTTAGTCGTGCAACAGAAAATTTAGATTGGACAGATAGTCTAGCTAGCTGTCTGGATTTACCCTGCAGAGATCTGAGGAGACAGACAGACAGATAGACAGACAGACAGACAGACAGACAGACAGACAGATAGTCTAGCTAGCTGTCTGGATTCACCCTGCAGAGATCTGAGAAAAGGTTAAGATTAAACCTTTAAAGGTTACTTCATAATATCAACACAAAGGAAGCCCAATGCAACGGATATCCGGCCTAAATGTGTGAATTTCTGTCGGCAACGGAGCAATCCTAGAAGGGGAACTTCTGACATAGGTTATCATGTATCCCGGTCCAAAATCCCTGGACCTCATCACAGGACCATATGACTGTCTTACATTTCCAACAATTTGGTGTCTTTCAGACCAATTCTAAACAATCTGGAGGGCCGATTCAATTTCTGATTCAATGTTGATTTGGGATACTTCAGTTGGAAAAACCAATGTGCTTGGATATGAAAGACATTCTACAATTGTACAATGTTCCCTCGAACAGCAATCAACACAACATAGTGCAACTCCACAGACTCTACAGTCAGTGAGTATTGAGTAACATTTCATTCAGATATCTTGAGGTGACGTTGCCATTGCCACAAAGCATGCACCGCCAGATTAACAAACAGCTTTCCCCCTGGGCCATACGTTCACTGAACAATCAATAGCAAACAATGGCCTTTTCCCACTTTAACCCATCTAGCATCTACTATCCTCTGTCATGACCAACCACACTACCCCTGGCAACTGTGGACTTTTTGCTTATTTACACATATGTGTGAGGGAGGGTGGGTATGGTCTGGGAAGGACGGGAGGGTATCAGTCAACCGTCTGTATCCCAAGATACATGTGCCGTATATGTGGGTGGGTGGGTGAGTGTGTGGGAGAGAGAAAAAGAGAGTGAAATGTATGTATGTCCGTGCCTAAAAGGACATGTTTCCTCACCACTGTCGCACTGAATGCTTGCTCGTGGGGGAATTACTGGAGTTGTTGGGTCTTTGCAAATTATAGAGTGTGGTCTAGACCTACACTATCTGCAAAGTGTCTTGAGATAACTCTTGTTATGATTTGATACTATCAATGAAATTGAATTGACTAGATCAACCCCTAACCCTAACCCCTTAGAAATAAATGGCCATACCAGTTTGTCTTTGGAGCATCTTTAAACCCAGCGTGACATACTGTAGACATTGGCACCAATTGTGTGAATAGATATTGGATCAGTCAAATAAAAATATATTTGTACCATATTTTTCTTTTAAACCCAGCCCTACTGCTTTAATATTTTTAATATAATAGGTCATTAGACCTCTGCTCAGGTTGAAGATGGATGGAGCTATGGTTGAGCTGTTGAAGAAATTGTGTCAACCCATGAAGGTGCATGTCTACTGGAGATGACAAGCGATAATGTAACACGTGATGGTAGCACAGCACAGATCGCAGACACACAGCTGAGTGACAGCAATAACAACTGTGCTGTCACATTGAGAACTACTGTGGAAATGAGGCGCTTCGCTCACTATTCCTTGTGCATTCATCATGCTACTACTGCATGTGTTCAGGCTGCTGTATTGATAGAAAAGAGAAACTTGGTCATGTTAATTATTTAGCGCCTCTGTGCTGATAATAATGAATAGATGCTGCACTTTGACTCCATGCATGGAAGCTCATTAGTGCTCTGCAGCGTTGTGTGATTTAGTTTGGCTGTGCACACGGGAGCCAGCGAGGGAGTGCTGTTTAAAACATGTTGTACTTAAGTTGTAGAAAATTGATTTTTACAAGGATTTTTGTTACATATTTATAGCTTTCTACAAATAGTGAATATTTATCTTGCGGCATGCATTCATGTTGATTCACGGAGTTCACTCAAGGCCATATGAAATCATATTCACAGAAACAGATGGTTAAGAATAGAACAGAATGCCTTTTATTATAATTATGCACGTGTACAACGAGATTGAAGCAACTCCTTTTTCAGTGTCAACATGTACGGAAGAGAAATGCAACATGGAATTCAAATAAGTTGTGCAAAAAAGGGTAAGGTGCACAGTTCTGAGACGCTATATACATACAAATAGAAAGATAAATATGGTTTGTATGCAGTGGGATACGCAGTGTGAAATAATGAAATTGCACAGAATTATCAGTGTTATCAGAAGTATTAAATATTAAATATTGCACATAGGTGGGTATAAGAAAGTCCGGGGGTTGGGGGACAGTATATGTATTTGGAAAATGATCACATTTTTTGTATAGTATTGAGTATCAAACCTCAATGTATTTTGATAACCTAAAATGTGTAATGTGGGCATCGCATGTCTAGTCAGATTCATGATTCTGTGTACTCAATCTTCTGATTATTGTCTCGGCATAACCAAACTCTTGGAACCCTTGATATTGTCGTTGCGTGTCTAGCGCTTCCACAGTTGGGCTCACCCCCGTGCATTAACATCCAGTGGTGTAGTGGAGGGTATACGCAGGTATACGGGGTATACCCTCCTCTTTTTACAGCCAAAAAGCCATGGAATATATAGGAGAGTATACCCACTTCCTCCTCCATAACCTACCCATCTACCTATTAGTACACCCACCTTATCAACAACCACTACACCAGTGTTAACATCCACTGGGGTTTCCAGGCCGCAGGTTAAATGAGAGGGCGTACCCGTGCATTCAACCCTCCTGGCGTCCTCGGGTCAAACTTGACCCGTTTACAAAAACTTTCTATATCAGAACTATGACAAAAGAACGTTGGAAAAAGGGACAAATGTTGGAAAAAACTACAAAAACCTTGAAAAAAGTGACCAAAAAAATCAAAGAAAGCGACAAAATAACTTATTATAACATTGACAAAAACATAATTACAAAAAAAAAACAAAATGTGACAAAAAATTTGGAATAAAATCGACAAAAACATCGAGAAAAGGATAGAAAACCAACAACAAAATGTTGAAATATTTGTTGCAGGTTCTGCCGTGCCGCCGGTAACGTGAGTGGGCTTACCTGTCGCCTTGCTGGTCAGCGCTGACGTTCCATTGGTAGTTCATTTGTAGGCATTTATAGTCAATTTGACTCATATTGGGCTGAACCTGTATGCACTATTATAATCATTTCATCTTTTTAGGTGTGACGTTGTACAATCTGTCCAGGGACGGCAGATGTTAAGTAGCCTTTTGGCTAATTCTGGCACATTTTACATTCTAATGTATGTATGATTAGTGTGCATTGTCCCTGTTAAATGAACCTGAAATAGATAAGTAATTAAGACGGGGACAAAACATTAACATAAGTTGATGGGGAAAATGAAATACCGTCACGCTGTTCAGAAACGCACGTATTCCTCCTTGACTGTTCACTCTCACGACACGCAGAAGCAGGTGTCCGTTATAGGGTAGAGATGCACCGATAACAACTTTCATATATATACAGTATATACATATTTACTTTCTATCTTTTCTTTAATAGAACATGTTAGAACAGATGATGGATCACTATGAAATAGAACTATATCAATGACTCCTGGTGTGGGACATCCACACACATCTAAAGGTCAATGTTAGAACCATTTCCTTCTCTTCACGTCCAATACCAACTAAAGAAATGTGATCTGGGTTGTTGGTGTGGTCCCTCCACGCCCTACTCTTTCCTTGCAGCTGTTGCATATTGCAGACTTGTTATCTTCTGCACACACGCTGAAGAACCCCAAACAGCTGACATGTTGCAGGTTAATTCACCAGGTTCCTCCATGTGGGAGAATAGCGCCGACACGCCTTCACACCGCGAGCGGCTACGCGCCACACACGGCGGAGAAGTTGAGAGAAAGGAAGAAGAGAGCGTGCTGTGGCGTCCGTGTGTGCGTGCGTCCTTGAGAACTGTAACTGGTAGAACTTATGTTGGCAGTTAATTGGAGCGTTGACCGGCATGAAATCAGCATATGTCAGACTGACCTGCCGGTCGCCGGTCATGGCCGAGCACGTGGAAACCGGCCAATCCCGGTCACCGGCCGCTCTATCGGTGCATCTCTATTATAGGGTTAGGGGAAACTGGCATGACCATTTTCACAGAGGTATGGCGTTAGGTATACCGTCTCGGCATAGAGGCTTCCTTGCTAAATATACAGCATTAAGTTCCCTGGGAATCTTTTTTCAAATCCTAGCAAAATTGGTATTGTAAAAATGGAAATATCCCTAATCGAATCGAAATCGAATGAAATAAAATCAGGACATTGTGAATCAAAATCGAACCGATTCCAGAAATCAGTGGAGAATTTGTGACGCTATTGCAGTGACAACATCTGGCAACAAAGAGGTGCTCAAAAGCTCTATTTCCTGCTACAGTAGCTGTCTTCAAGACCACATTTTGCCATGACACACACACACACACACACACACACACACACACACACACACACACACACACACACACACACACACACACACACACACACACACACAGCCAGTAATCACACTTTCTGTCCATGTGCAGCCCTACATTTAGGTGTAGTGCAACTGAATGTTTCATCACAGTGTGTCTGCTGTGTGTGTACATTTTTAGGTATATTAGGATCTTTAGGCATTCCTAAGGCATTGTGTGTGTGTGTGTGTGTGTGTGTGTGTGTATGTGTCTGTGTGTGTGTGTGTGTGTGTCTGTGTGTGTGTGTGTGTGTGTGTGTGTGTGTGTGTGTGTGTGTGTGTATGTGTCTGTGTGTGTGTGTGTGTCTGTGTGTGTGTGTGTGTGTGTGTGTGTGTGTGTGTGTGTGTGTGTGTGTGTGTGTGTGTGTGTGTGTGTGTGTGTGTGTGTGGGCGTATGTGGAGTGACAGGAGGTGTGTACGTGTCTTGTTCGAGGTCAGGTCATCACGATATATACGAGAATTGATTTACTGAACGTTCACATCGTAGCTCAGTGGGTCCTTCACTCAAATTAGAATGTATATAAACAAACATATTCCCTTCAACCCTGACTCACTTTGTGCAGTAGAGTATTCCAGCTAACCTCGTACTCTTTCAACGGACCACGCCGACTTATCGGGACTTTGTTTTATTCCCCGTATCCCCAGAGTTAGAGAAGTCCAGACATACCCTTCTCATCTCCCGTTGCAACTCTCTGCTCCTCACCGCGGGGCTTCTCGGGTGCTGCGAGCAGATCCCTCCGCCCAAGTAGCAGAGAGTAGCAGTGCTTGGCCTTCTGAGAATATAGTTCCCAGTTTATATCCGGTTAGAAGATGGCTGTGTGTCATGTGACCTTGTTATTTGTACACGCTGTGACTCTACAAATCACAACATGGAAACAGGAACATGTTGGAGTTATTTGGTCACTTATTGGTAGCAGTAGGCTAGATGGAGCCGGTTACCTCCAGGATCTGTGCTAAGCTAGGCTAGATGGAGCCGGTTACCTCCAGGATCTGTGCTAAGTTAGGCTAGATGGAGCTGGTTACCTCCAGGATCTGTGCTAAGCTAGGCTAGATGGAGCCGGTTACCTCCAGGATCTGTGCTAAGCTAGGCTAGATGGAGCCGGTTACCTCCAGGATCTGTGCTAAGTTAGGCTAGATGGAGCTGGTTACCTCCAGGATCTGTGCTAAGCTAGGCTAGATGGAGCTGGTTACCTCCAGGATATGTGCTAAGCTAGGCTAGATGGAGCCGGTTACCTCCAGGATCTGTGCTAAGCTAGGCTAGATGGAGCCGGTTACCTCCAGGATCTGTGCTAAGTTAGGCTAGATGGAGCTGGTTACCTCCAGGATCTGTGCTAAGCTAGGCTAGATGGAGCCGGTTACCTCCAGGATCTGTGCTAAGTTAGGCTAGATGGAGCTGGTTACCTCCAGGATCTGTGCTAAGCTAGGCTAGATGGAGCCGGTTACCTCCAGGATCTGTGCTAAGCTAGGCTAGATGGAGCCGGTTACCTCCAGGATCTGTGCTAAGCTAGGCTAGATGGAGCCGGTTACCTCCAGGATCTGTGCTAAGCTAGGCTAGATGAAGCCGGTTACCTCCAGGATCTGTGCTAAGCTAGACTAGATGGAGCCGGTTACCTCCTGGGTCTGTGCTAAGCTAGGCTAGATGGAGCCGGTTACCTCCAGGATCTGTGCTAAGCTAGGCTAGATGGAGCCAGCTACCTCCAGGAGCTGTGCTAAGCTAGGCTAGATGGAGCCGGTTACCTCCAGGATCTGTGCTAAGCTAGGCTAGATGGAGCCGGTTAACTCCAGGATCTGTGCTAAGCTAGGCTAGATGGAGCCGGTTACCTCCAGGATCTGTGCTAAGCTAGGCTAGCAGTGGGTGCGTCAGATGAGATGAGAAGGGTATGTCTGGACCCATCTAACTCTGGGGGATATGGGGAATAAGACAAAGTCCCGATAAGTCGGCGTGTTCTTTAAAGCATTGAACTGTACATACAGGAGGTATGTACAGTTCAATATAGAAATATTCAGCAGAAATATACTGCAGCTGGAGGGTGAATTCAGTTTGGGTTCAGCAGGTTTCTCTCTTTATAGTGCAGGTTGTTTCGCTCCAAATGTTCCTCTCGGGGGGGATCCTGTAATAGAAAGTGGATTGTGAAACCTCGGGCTCACAGTCCTCATTAAGTGGGAGATTTGGCGTTCTTTCATGTCGCCTTCCTATTCTCAATATCCTTGTGGAGTAACAATGCAGAATTAATAGTGAAGAAAGCACCAGGTGGTCTTTTTTGAAGGAAAAGGGAAACGTTGTGCTGTGCTGCATGCGTATGTGCAGCTGTTTGTACAAAAATAAATAAAAGAATACAGTTTATATTATGAACAACAAATATACAATGTTTCATGATTATGGTCATTTAATCGAGATTGAAATGCTAATCCAGAAACGCATGTTTGTGCAATGTTACACAGTGTTACACAGTGTTACACAGTGCTAATGAGCATGCACTGGCTGCTGACAGCAGCCCACCAGAGAAGCTCTGCCTGCACACTGGCTGCGTGGCGTGAGCGTGGCGTGAGCGTGGCGTGAGCGTGGCGTGAGCGTGTCGGCTGCGTGAGCGTGTCGGCTGTGTGGCGTGAGCGTGTCGGCTGTGTGGCGTGAGCGTGTCAGCTGAGTGAGCGTGTCAGCTGCGTGAGCGTGTCGGCTGCGTGGCGTGAGCGTGTCGGCTGTGTGAGCGTGTCGGCTGTGTGGCGTGAGCGTGGCGTGAGCGTGTCTGCTGCGTGGCGTGAGCGTGTCGGCTGCGTGGCGTGAGCGTGTCAGCTGTGTGGCGTGAGCGTGTCAGCTGTGTGAGCGTGTCAGCTGTGTGAGCGTGTCAGCTGTGTGGCATGAGCGTGTCGGCTGTGTGGCGTGAGCGTGTCGGCTGCGTGAGCGTGTCGGCTGCGTGGCGTGAGTGTGTCGGCTGCGTGGCGTGAGCGTGTCGGCTGTGTGGCGTGAGCGTGTCGGCTGTGTGGCGTGAGCATGTCGGCTGTGTGGCGTGAGCGTGTCGGCTGTGTGGCGTGAGCGTGTCGGCTGTGTGGCGTGAGCGTGTCGGCTGCGTGAGCGTGTCGGCTGTGTGGCGTGAGCGTGTCGGCTGCGTGGCGTGAGCGTGTCGGCTGTGTGGCGTGAGCGTGTCGGCTGCGTGGCGTGTTGGCTGCGTGAGCGTGTCGGCTGTGTGGCGTGTCGGCTGTGTGGCGTGAGCGTGTCGGCTGTGTGGCGTGTCGGCTGTGTGGCGTGAGCGTGTCGGCTGCGTGGCGTGTCGGCTGTGTGGCGTGAGCGTGTCGGCTGTGTGGCGTGAGTGTGTCGGCTGCGTGAGCGTGTCGGCTGCGTGGCGTGAGCGTGTCGGCTGTGTGGCGTGTCGGCTGTGTGGCGTGAGCGTGTCGGCTGCGTGGCGTGTCGGCTGTGTGGCGTGAGCGTGTCGGCTGCGTGGCGTGAGTGTGTCGGCTGCGTGAGCGTGTCGGCTGTGTGGCGTGAGCGTGTCGGCTGCGTGGCGTGAGTGTGTCGGCTGCGTGAGCGTGTCGGCTGTGTGGCGTGAGCGTGTCGGCTGCGTGGCGTGAGCGTGTCGGCTGCGTGAGCGTGTCGGCTGCGTGGCGTGAGCGTGCCGGCTGCGTGGCGTGAGTGTGTCGGCTGCGTGAGCGTGTCGGCTGCGTGGCGTGAGCGTGCCGGCTGCGTGGCGTGAGCGTGCCGGCTCGAGGCTTTGCAACGGCAGTCCAAAAACCAATGGGTGACGTCACAGCTGTCCACTTTTTTTACAGTCTCTGGGTCATATAAAGATCTGTGCTCAGCTCAATTAACCTCCAAGTACACCTTCACAACCTGAAGCTATTTCTCACCTTCTAGACGCATGTCACTCTCTCTGTTATAAACAGGAAGCCATTGCACTCAATGAGAATGAGGTACTTTCTTACCTAAATGATCTTCACTGTTCCCGTAGATTCATTGAGCTCTGAAAGCTGGAAAATTGCCCCCATTGCTTGAAAAATGTAAATACAGTAAAATCTCATTATCTGGCCTCGTTTCCAGATATACACACACACACACACACACACACACACACACACACAGTGCGTCTCACTATCTTTGTGGGGACCCGTCATTGACATAATGCGTTCCCTAGCCCCTTACCCTAACCTTAACCATCACCACTAGATGCCTAACCTTAACCCTTACCCTCACCCTAACCATAACCTAATTCTAACCCTAATCCTAAAACCAAGTATTAACCCTCAAACAGACCTTTAACCTTGTGGGCTCCAGC
>CM042319.1:1145160-1162660 GCA_023566125.1 Zingel zingel | reverse complement strand
AATTATAGAGAGTGGTCTAGACCTACTCTATCTGTAATTATAGAGTGTGGTCTAGACCTCCTCTAGCTGTAATTATAGAGCGTGGTCTAGACCTCCTCTATCTGTAATTATAGAGAGTGGTCTAGACCTCCTCTATCTGTAATTATAGATTGTGGTCTAGACCTCCTCTATCTGTAATTATAGATTGTGGTCTAGACCTCCTCTATCTGTAATTATAGAGTGTGGTCTAGACCTCCTTTATTTGTAAAGTGTCTCGAGATAACTCCTGTTATGATTTGATACTATAAATAAAATTGAATTGAATTGAATTGAATTGTATGTGTAACATTAAAGATGATTTATAAAATGAATTGTATTTTTTTAAATTTTTATGTATTATTATTATTTCAGGCCAATGCACATTTGATGAACATGTACAGAAGTACACGTAAAAAGTGCCAGATTGTAGCCCAAGGGCTTATTTCCATCTGTAGTCCATTACAATAAAAAGAACAGATACACAGCAGCAACATTTGCAATATAAAACAGGACGAAAGAAAAGAAAAACAGGATAATTCATTAGTAAATGTTAAAACAGAGACACAATTAAGATTTGAATAGCTTAGTATTCTATGCAAAAGGCTTTAGGCTGCCCTACACGTTATTGTAGGCCCAGTTTGATATGCAACTTTCATTTATACAATATAGGTAATAGGGGGTCCCTGCTTCGTCTCTTTTTCAGTTAAGGGGTCCTTGGCTTAAAGCATTGCCCTGTCAAGACCCGCAGCTCAACTACTGACAAATGCTCAGGCTCCCATTTCCTTCATCCATCATGTGTCCATTCACCCCAGAACCTGTGCCTCATCATCCAGCCACCACCCACAGTCTCTGAAAGCCCCACAGGCGTGGGGGCTCTAAGTGATGTGCTAGCTTGTGGTATGTTACACGAGCACATGCATTGCATCCTTTTTATATTTGCAGCCTCATCCATCAATATGAAGTACTTTTCATGTGAGGGTTGTGTGTGATAATGTGTGAAAATTGGTTAAAATGGTCCTTAATGGCACTTACATTTCAGGGTCAGGGCTGCAACAGGACATGTATTTGTGCTAATACATCTAGTACACCACATGGAGACATGGTCACATTACAAGTCCATGCACAGCACTGAGTGGGGATCATTGGATATGACACATGGCTTTGGTGTGGGAGATCTGGGTTCAATTCCCTCTACGATACATCAACCAATGTGCCCCTGAGCAAGACACTTAACCCCTAGTTGCTCCAGAGGCGTGCAACCTCTGACACATAGCACATATAGCAATTGTAAGTCGCGTTGGATGAAAGCATCAGCTAAAATGACATGTAATGTAATGTAACTGATCCTGGAGACACCACGCTGTTAATACAGTAACACAAACTAGACAGACGCAGCGTTTCAGCACACGGCAGATAGAGCGGGACAGGAAGTTGAGCACAGAAACAAAATAAAATACAGTGTGCTCATATCTCCTGCACTACACCTTGAGAACAGCTCAGAGCTGTTCCCCCTCTACTCCTCTGGATGGAAACTAACTGGTGTTGGTGTTGTGGTTCTATTCCATGTGAATTCGTGAGATCTCGTGGGTCTTTCGTGACTTCAGCTGTCAGTCAGTCAGTCAGTCAGTCAGTCAGTCAGTGGTGGGTAATGACGGACCAGCCCCACCCCTGTTGGGTCTGGGAACTCCCCATTGGCTGGGCTCAATCCGAGGGGCGGGATAAACGGTTGTCTTTCAAATTCTCTCTGCACGCAATAGGATAGCTCTACAACCAATCAGAGCAGCGCTAGCTGATAGATTCAACTTTAAACTCTGAACACATCTTCCTTTTTTAAGAATGACTTCAGGGCCGTTCTTTGTTCTTTTCTCAAAGAAAAGCTGAACTCCAAGTCTTCCAGAGTCGCGGCCAAAGACAGCTGTTCACCAGCAGCCATAAGCCCCGCCCACCCACTCTATACACCATGTGATTGGCCCGACTAGAGTTTGGTTTTTCCAGCTCGCAAGCCAACGGAGAGTTGCTAGACCACCCTGGCTGCAAATTACATTTGCTGCTGCTAGATTTCTAGGCTAGCGGATCTGTAGTTTGGATGAGAAACGTAATAGACAATACCGCTTCCAACCTGTAGGGGGACCAAAGAGGAAATGTGCTTTGGTGCTGCTTTAAGGGGTCCTTGGCCTAAAAAAGCCGTTGAAGACCCCTGATTTAAATGAATCTGTTCAGATGAGATCTTAATGAGTGCAACAGGGACACATACACAGTACGAACCAGCATGTTTAATGTGATTAGGATCCCCAAAACACAGATTGAAACACTTTAAAAACAAAGTGATCTTTAACAAACATAATGAAGAATAATTAACTTTAGATGCCTCAGTGTAACATGATTCAACAGGAGTTGGGAGGAGGCGCGCTGGTCGCACTGTGTTGAGATTTATAATAACAGAACATGTAACTTTCCGTATGGATCATAATCGTGACTTAAGGTTTAAGTTGTTAATAACATTTCGGCTCTGGGGGAAGTTAATCCGGTATTTATCTGCTGAACCATGAAATGTCTTTGACAATTTGAGTGTGTGTGTGTGTGTGTGTGTGTGTGTGTGTGTGTGTGTGTGTGTGGCTGTGCGTGTGTGTGTGTGTGTGTGTGTGGCTGTGTGTGTGTGTGTGTGTGTGTGTGTGGCTGTGTGTGTGTGGCTGTGCGTGTGTGTGTGTGTGTGTGTGTGGCTGTGTGTGTGTGGCTGTGCGTGTGTGTGTGTGTGTGTGTGGCTGTGCGTGTGTGTGTGTGTGTGTGTGTGGCTGTGTGTGTGTGGCTGTGCGTGTGTGTGTGTGTGTGTGTGTGTGTGTGGCTGTGCGTGTGTGTGTGTGTGTGTGTGTGTGTGTGTGTGGCTGTGCGTGTGTGTGTGTGTGTGTGTGTGTGTGTGCGTGTGTGTGTGTGTGTGTGTGTGTGTGTGGCTGTGCGTGTGTGTGTGTGTGTGTGTGTGTGTGGCTGTGCGTGTGTGTGTGTGTGTGTGTGTGTGTGTGTGTGTGTGTGGCTGTGCGTGTGTGTGTGTGTGTGTGTGTGGCTGTGTGTGTGTGGCTGTGCGTGTGTGTGTGTGTGTGTGTGTGTGTGTGTGTGTGGCTGTGCGTGTGTGTGTGTGTGTGTGTGTGTGTGTGTGTGTGGCTGTGCGTGTGTGTGTGTGTGTGTGTGTGTGTGCGTGTGTGTGTGTGTGTGTGTGTGTGTGTGGCTGTGCGTGTGTGTGTGTGTGTGTGTGTGTGTGTGGCTGTGCGTGTGTGTGTGTGTGTGTGTGTGTGTGTGTGCGTGTGTGTGTGTGTGTGTGTGTGTGTGTGTGGCTGTGCGTGTGTGTGTGTGTGTGTGGCTGTGCGTGTATGTGTGTGTGTGTGTGTGTGTGTGTGTGTGTGTGCGTGGCTGTGCGTGTATGTGTGTGTGTGTGTGTGTGTGTGTGTGTGTGGCTGTGTGTGTGTGTGTGTGTGTGTGTGTGTGTGTGTGCGTGGCTGTGCGTGTATGTGTGTGTGTGTGTGTGTGTGTGTGTGCGTGGCTGTGCGTGTATGTGCGTGTGTGTGTGTGTGTGTGTGTGTGGCTGTGTGTGTGTGTGTGTGTGTGTGTGTGTGTGTGTGGCTGTGCGTGTGTGTGTGTGTGTGGCTGTGCGTGTGTGTGTGTGGCTGTGCGTGTGTGTGTGTGTGTGTGTGTGGCTGTGTGTGTGTGTGTGTGTGTGTGTGTGTGTGTGTGGCTGTGTGTGTGTGTGTGTGTGTGTGTGTGTGTGGCTGTGCGTGTGTGTGTGTGTGTGTGTGTGTGTGTGTGTCTGTGCGTGTGTGTGTGTGTGTGTGTGTGGCTGTGTGTGTGTGTGTGTGTGTGTGTGTGTGTCTTCTGCTTCATTTAATCAAAGACTGTCAGAATTAATCCCAACTCAGAAATAAAAAATCCCCAAAAATGCGTCAGAAAGCCCATTTACCAGAAAGAGCTCTTCATGAGGACATAATAATTAGGCTAGTCGTTTTGCTGGGTCAGTATAATTGATTGGATGACGTGAAGATGGCAGAAAAAGACGGAAAAAGTCTCTTCAATTTGGCTGAATTAACCTTTCTCTGGGTTGTCAATACCCTCATTTACAGCCGATGGATGAATGAATGCAGGGAAGAGAAAACTGAAGGGAGGATAGTGATCTAATTAGGTCAGCTTTCAATTAGCAGTATGCCTCTCATTGCACAGAGGGAGGAGTGTATGCCAGGAAAGGACAAAAGGAAGGATGGGAGAGAGGTCTGACTGAATGAAGGAAAAGGAAGTAGGAGGGATGGAAGGAAAGAAATGAAAGATGTGAAGAAGAAAGTAAAGAAGGAAAAAATATTTTTGTTTGAAAACAAGCTGGGGGGTATTGCACAAAAGCAGAATTTGATGAGGAGGAGAGACTAGGTCAGGCTGAGGAGGAGAGACTAGGCCAGGCTGAGGAGGAGAGACTAGGTCAGGCTGAGGAGGAGAGACTAGGTCAGGCTGAGGAGGAGAGACTAGGTCAGGCTGAGGAGGAGAGACTAGGCCAGGCTGAGGAGGAGAGACTAGAGGAGGAGAGACTAGGTCAGGCTGAGGAGGAGAGACTAGGTCAGGCTGAGGAGGAGAGACTAGGTCAGGCTGAGGAGGAGAGACTAGGTCAGGCTGAGGAGGAGAGACTAGGTCAGGCTGAGGAGGAGAGACTAGGCCAGGCTGAGGAAGAGAGACTAGGTCAGGCTGAGGAGGAGAGACTAGAGGAGGAGAGACTAGGCCAGGCTGAGGAGGAGAGACTAGGCCAGGCTGAGGAGGAGAGACTAGGTCAGGCTGAGGAGGAGAGACTAGGTCAGGCTGAGGAGGAGAGACTAGGTCAGGCTGAGGAGGAGAGACTAGGCCAGGCTGAGGAAGAGAGACTAGGTCAGGCTGAGGAGGAGAGACTAGAGGAGGAGAGACTAGGCCAGGCTGAGGAGGAGAGACTAGGTCAGGCTGAGGAGGAGAGACTAGGTCAGGCTGAGGAGGAGAGACTAGGCCAGGCTGAGGAAGAGAGACTAGAGGAGGAGAGACTAGGTCAGGCTGAGGAGGAGAGACTAGAGGAGGAGAGACTAGAAGAGGAGAGACTATAGGAGGAGAGACTAGAGGAGGAGAGACTAGAGGAGGAGAGACTAGAAGAGGAGAGACTAGGTCAGACTGAGGAGGAGAGACTAGGTCAGACTGAGGAGGAGAGACTAGAGGAGGAGAGACTAGAAGAGGAGAGACTAGGTCAGACTGAGGAGGAGAGACTAGGTCAGACTGAGGAGGAGAGACTAGGTCAGACTAGAGGAGGAGAGACTAGAAAAGGAGAGACTAGGTCAGGCTGAGGAGGAGAGAGTAGAGGAGGAGAGACTAGAAGAGGAGAGACTAGGTCAGACTGAGGAGGAGAGACTAGGTCAGACTGAGGAGGAGAGACTAGAGGAGGAGAGACTAGGCCAGGCTGAGGAGGAGAGACTAGGTCAGGCTGAGGAGGAGAGACTAGGCCAGGCTGAGGAGGAGAGACTGGTCAGGCTGAGGAGGAGAGACTAGAGGAGGAGAGACTAGGTCTGGCTGAGGAGGAGAGACTAGAAGAGGAGAGACTAGGCCAGGCTGAGGAGGAGAGACTAGGTCAGGCTGAGGAGGAGAGACTAGGTCAGGCTGAGGAGGAGAGACTAGGTCAGGCTGAGGAGGAGAGACTAGGTCAGACTGAGGAGGAGAGACTAGGTCAGGCTGAGGAGGAGAGACTAGGTCAGGCTGAGGAGGAGAGACTAGGTCAGGCTGAGGAGGAGAGACTAGGTCAGGCTGAGGAGGAGAGACTAGAGGAGGAGAGACTAGGTCAGGCTGAGGAGGAGAGACTAGGCCAGGCTGAGGAGGAGAGACTAGGTCAGGCTGAGGAGGAGAGACTAGGCCAGGCTGAGGAGGAGAAACTAGGCCAGGCTGAGGAGGAGAGACTAGGTCAGGCTGAGGAGGAGAGACTAGGTCAGGCTGAGGAGTAGAGACTAGAAGAGGAGAGACTAGGCCAGGCTGAGGAGGAGAGACTAGAAGAGGAGAGACTAGGCCAGGCTGAGGAAGAGAGACTAGGTCAGGCTGAGGAGGAGAGACTAGAAGAGGAGAGACTAGGCCAGGCTGAGGAGGAGAGACTAGGTCAGGCTGAGGAGGAGAGACTAGGTCAGGCTGAGGAGGAGAGACTAGGTCAGGCTGAGGAGGAGAGACTAGAGGAGGAGAGACTAGAAGAGGAGAGACTAGGTCAGACTGAGGAGGAGAGACTAGGTCAGACTGAGGAGGAGAGACTAGAGGAGGAGAGACTAGAAGAGGAGAGACTAGGTCAGACTGAGGAGGAGAGACTAGGTCAGACTGAGGAGGAGAGACTAGGTCAGACTAGAGGAGGAGAGACTAGAAGAGGAGAGACTAGGTCAGGCTGAGGAGGAGAGACTAGAGGAGGAGAGACTAGAAGAGGAGAGACTAGGTCAGACTGAGGAGGAGAGACTAGGTCAGACTGAGGAGGAGAGACTAGGTCAGACTGAGGAGGAGAGACTAGAGGAGGAGAGACTAGGCCAGGCTGAGGAGGAGAGACTAGGTCAGGCTGAGGAGGAGAGACTAGGCCAGGCTGAGGAGGAGAGACTGGTCAGGCTGAGGAGGAGAGACTAGAGGAGGAGAGACTAGGTCCGGCTGAGGAGGAGAGACTAGAAGAGGAGAGACTAGGCCAGGCTGAGGAGGAGAGACTAGGTCAGGCTGAGGAGGAGAGACTAGGTCAGGCTGAGGAGGAGAGACTAGGTCAGGCTGAGGAGGAGAGACTAGAGGAGGAGAGACTAGGTCAGGCTGAGGAGGAGAGACTAGGCCAGGCTGAGGAAGAGAGACTAGGTCAGGCTGAGGAGGAGAGACTAGAGGAGGAGAGACTAGAGGAGGAGAGACTAGGTCAGGCTGAGGAGGAGAGACTAGAGGAGGAGAGACTAGGCCAGGCTGAGGAGGAGAGACTAGGCCAGGCTGAGGAGGAGAGACTAGGTCAGACTGAGGAGGAGAGACTAGAGGAGGAGAGACTAGGCCAGGCTGAGGAGGAGAGACTAGGCCAGGCTGAGGAGGAGAGACTAGGCCAGGCTGAGGAGGACAGACTAGGCCAGGCTGAGGAGGAGACTAGGCCAGGCGGAGGAGGAGAGACTAGGCCAGGCTGAGGAGGAGAGACTAGGTCAGGCTGAGGAGGAGAGACTAGAGGAGGAAAGACTAGGCCAGGCTGAGGAGGAGAGACTAGGCCAGGCTGAGGAGGAGAGACTAGGCCAGGCTGAGGAGGAGAGACTAGGCCAGGCTGAGGAGGAGAGACTAGGCCAGGCTGAGGAGGAGAGACTAGGTCAGACTGAGGAGGAGAGACTAGAGGAGGAGAGACTAGGTCAGGCTGAGGAGGAGAGACTAGAGGAGGAGAGACTAGGTCAGGCTGAGGAAGAGAGACTAGGCCAGGCTGAGGAGGAGAGACTAGGTCGAGTCAGGCTGAGGAGGAGAGACTAGGTCGAGTCAGGCTGAGGAGGAGAGACTAGGTCGAGTCAGGCTGAGGAGGAGAGACTAGGCCAGGCTGAGGAGGAGAGACTAGGTCAGACTGAGGAGGAGAGACTAGAGGAGGAGAGACTAGGTCAGGCTGAGGAGGAGAGACTAGGTCGAGTCAGGCTGAGGAGGAGAGACTAGGTCGAGTCAGGCTGAGGAGGAGAGACTAGGTCGAGTCAGGCTGAGGAGGAGAGACTAGGTCGAGTCAGGCTGAGGAGGAGAGACTAGGCCAGGCTGAGGAGGAGAGACTAGGTTGAGTCAGGCTGAAGTAATTCTGATAGATGAGCGTTCACGGCTTCCTGTAACAGACTGCGAGGTCGATCGCGTATTGTGCATACTTCATACAGAGTGAGCAGGAGCTTCTTGTGGAAGTACGACAACATGAAACAATCTGTAGACACACCTAGAGACTGGCGTGGTTGCATGTCAGTTAGCCGATTAGCTTGATATGCATTACGAGATGATCTTATGGAAAGTACCCCATGCCAATCTCTAGGTATGGTGAAGGGGATGTGATGATGGGGGGGTATGGTGAAGGGGGTGTGATGATGGGGGGGTATGGTGAAGGGGATGTGATGATGTGGGGGGGTATGGTGAAGGGGATGTGATGATGTGGGGGTATGGTGAAGGGGATGTGATGATGGGGGGGTATGGTGAAGGGGATGTGATGATGTGGGGGGGTATGGTGAAGGGGATGTGATGATGTGGGGGTATGGTGAAGGGGATGTGATGATGGGGGGTATGGTGAAGGGGATGTGATGATGGGGGGGGGTATGGTGAAGGGGATGTGATGATGTGGGGGGTATGGTGAAGGGGATGTGATGATGGGGGGGTATGGTGAAGGGGATGTGATGATGTGGGGGTATGGTGAAGGGGATGTGATGATGTGGGGGGGGTATGGTGAAGGGGATGTGATGATGTGGGGGGGGGGGTATGGTGAAGGGGGTGTGATGATGTGGGGGTATGGTGAAGGGGATGTGATGATGTGGGGGTATGGTGAAGGGGATGTGATGATGGGGGGGGGTATGGTGAAGGGGATGTGATGATGTGGGGGTATGGTGAAGGGGATGTGATGATGGGGGGGTATGGTGAAGGGGATGTGATGATGTGGGGGTATGGTGAAGGGGGTGTGATGATGTGGGGGGGTATGGTGAAGGGGATGTGATGATGTGGGGGTATGGTGAAGGGGGTGTGATGATGTGGGGGTATGGTGAAGGGGATGTGATGATGTGGGGGTATGGTGAAGGGGATGTGATGATGTGGGGGGGTATGGTGAAGGGGATGTGATGATGTGGGGGGGGTATGGTGAAGGGGATGTGATGATGTGGGGGTATGGTGAAGGGGATGTGATGATGGGGTGTATGGTGAAGGGGATGTGATGATGGGGGGGTACGGTGAAGGGGATGTGATGATGTGGGGGTATGGTGAAGGGGATGTGATGATGGGGGGGTATGGTGAAGGGGATGTGATGATGTGGGGGTATGGTGAAGGGGATGTGATGATGGGGGGGTATGGTGAAGGGGATGTGATGATGTGGGGGTATGGTGAAGGGGATGTGATGATGTGGGGGGTATGGTGAAGGGGATGTGATGATGTGGGGGTATGGTGAAGGGGATGTGATGATGTAGGGGTATGGTGAAGGGGATGTGATGATGGGGGGGTATGGTGAAGGGGATGTGATGATGGGGGGGTATGGTGAAGGGGATGTGATGATGTGGGGGTATGGTGAAGGGGATGTGATGATGTGGGGGTATGGTGAAGGGGATGTGATGATGTGGGGGTATGGTGAAGGGGATGTGATGATGTGGGGGTATGGTGAAGGGGATGTGATGATGTGGGGGTATGGTGAAGGGGATGTGATGATGTGGGGGTATGGTGAAGGGGATGTGATGATGGGGGGGTATGGTGAAGGGGATGTGATGATGGGGGGGTATGGTGAAGGGGATGTGATGATGGGGGGGTATGGTGAAGGGGATGTGATGATGGGGGGGTATGGTGAAGGGGATGTGATGATGGGGGGACCAAGGGAACTTTATCAGGATGCATAGTATCCTGGATCCATGAAATAACTGGCCTTTCAAAATAAAAGTCTGCCTGCCTCTACGGGAATCTAACATAGGGGTGGACTGACTTATGCCCCCTGTATTTAAGGAAGAACATTTATTTATTTACGATACATTATTCATTCACAAAGATAATTGGTGTCCTTAAAGGTCGGATTTTTCCTAATTTTTTAATTAAGGCATTAAGATTAATTTCCAATCTTTTTAGTCAAATTCAGCATGGGTTCATAAGCTCATGCTGAGCACTGCAGTTACTGGTCCAGTGAACTAAGACTATAATTAAGGAGGATTGTAGAATTAGGATATACTATATTATGTATAACTGTACAATTCTTCCAAATTACAGCTCACGGGAGAGAACACACATTGTGTACTAAGAACGCCAAATTAAAAGCACATGGAAGAGGAACATAGATGTTAAAGAATACTAAAATAAATGAACTAAATATTGGTCCCTGGCCAGTCTGCCGTTGTTAGAACCACTAACATGTTGATAGGACTTCATATATTATTCTTCTTCTCTGACTTAATTTAAAAGACATTTGCAGCTGTATCAGCCTTTTCTAATTATCTCAATAACTGCCGTAATATATTCATTCAACTTCTAACAAGAATATGAACAGCAGTCTTCATACAGCAATATGGCAGATGAATAATTATATAAATGAATGGTCACAACTGTATATAACAGTGCTTAACTGAACAGCAACATGTTGTATTTTAATGCAGGCTAATAATAATAATAATAAGGTAAAAACCACTGCTGAGTGAACAGAAAAGGCTCCAGGATTTATTAATCCTGGCTGTTAGCCTGGTCAGGAGCAGGCTAGCTGTTAGCCTGGCTGTTAGCCTGGCTGTTAGCCTGGTCAGGAGCAGGCTAGCTGTTAGCCTGGCTGTTAGCCTGGCTGTTAGCTTGGTCAGGAGCAGGCTAGCCGTTAGCCTGGTCAGGAGCAGGCTAGCTGTTAGCCTGGCTGTTAGCCTGGTCAGGAGCAGGCTAGCTATTTTTCGAGAGGTGATGTCAGGCTACGGCGTAGGGTCTGGCGTAGGTTTGTGTCTCCACGTACCTACCTACGTAGCAATGGCGTAGATTTCACACAGAAGTATAACTCAGCCTTAAATCCCTTATCCTGGTACTCTGAAGTGGATCAGATTGGGTGAATTAATTGTGAATGTGAAGGAAGGAAAAACATAATAATCTATCCTTTTTAATGAACTGTCTGCACACTTACGAAGTTATCACGTTACCGTGCCCCCCTTCTAGCCCCGCCCCCGAACCCAAGGTAGCCTGGAGCTTTCATCTCACATGAGATGAGATCAATCAAGATCTTTGAACGTCTGATCTTTGAACGTCTGATTGAAAAAAAGAAGACAAGAAGTCCTTAAAAGACTCAATAAGAGTGATTGATGATCTGACTAGCGTTTTGTTTGAAGCATACTGAGGCATTGAGATTAGATTAAAAGCTTTCGGCCGTTAACGGAAGGTCTGTTGCTGCAGCCCACATCCACTGACTCACACTTAATACTTAATTGGTTCCTTGCTTAACAATTATCCAATCTTAACATACTGCATGATGCATCTCACTGCAGACCTTGACAACCATCCAATCACAGCCTTGATAGCTGTAGATGAAGGATGCAGACTAGCAAGGCCCAGAATTATTTTGTCTCTAAATCAGGAGAAGTCAATAGTCAATGCATATATGTTTACATGCACAACAATACTCCACTATCATTCAGAATATGGCAATATTCTGAAGTCAATATTGGCAATATTCTGCCAGGGGGGAATTATTTTTGTTACCCAGTCCAGGTATACTTACAACATATATTATCCAGACTTCTTACATATATAATTAAAACAAAAATACAGTAATAATATATGAAATATGAAATATGAAATATGAAATGTACAGGGTTAATGTGCAAATAGTGTAATAATCCAACCCGGTCTCACGCTAGTTCGTGAAATGGTCACGTTATTTTTATTTATTGATCTGTGTACAGGTCACGAATTTCATTTTGTGTACTGCCACGGGGAAATTAAACGTCCCACGCCGGCAACAACAACGGACGGACCGCCACACGGGGATGTGTTCCCCGGGCGCACAGACACGATCCGCGGTCTCTGTTGCACGCAACAACGGGGACATGAAACGCCACAACAACGGGACGGTTGAGGTTAGGAAAAAAAAGAACTGGGAAAGGAACCGTCACACGCCGGACACGCCGACAGCAACGGGACAGTTGTGGTTAATAACGCGGAAAGGAACTGCAACACGTGGGACGCCATCCCCGCTCTCCGGGGTGAAAGTCCTGCAACACGCGGGACGCCATCCCCGCTCTCCGGGGTGAAAGTCCTGCAACACGCGGGACGCCATCCCCGCTCTCCGGGGTGAAAGTCCTGCAACACGCGGGACGCCATCCCCGCTCTCCGGGGTGAAAGTCCTGCAACACGCGGGACGCCGTCCCCGCTCTCCGGGGTGAAAGTCCTGCAACACGCGGGACGCCATCCCCGCTCTCCGGGGTGTAAGTCCTGCAACACGCGGGACGCCGTCCCCGCTCTCCGGGGTGAAAGTCCTGCAACACGCGGGACGCCGTCCCCGCTCTCCGGGGTGAAAGTCCTGCAACACGCGGGACGCCGTCCCCGCTCTCCGGGGTGAAAGTCCTGCAACACGCGGGACGCCGTCCCCGCTCTCCGGGGTGAAAGTCCTGTGTTGTTTGACCCGTCCACCCCCCCGACCAACCTCCCTACGCGGATCTTTGGCTTCTAATACTACTCCCTACCGTTGGCGTGCTGTGATCACGAAATATGCTTCCCATTTACCATATTCGTGTCCTGTTCACGAATCAATAGATTCAATAACGTGACCATTTCACGACCTGCCGTGAGACTGGGCTGGATAAAAAGAGAGGTGATTGTCTATGTTTGAGATGAGATGACTACAGAGAGGGGGTGTGTGACTCACGGAGGGAGGCGTAAGACATTGCGGCCAAACAGGCCAAAACAATCCAACAGGACTGATCACACACCGGTCAAACTACTGCCGTCAGGCAGGAGATACAGGGCCATGAAAACCAGAACAAACAGACTACACAACAGCTTCAATCCAACAGCCATAAGTGCATTGAACAATGCTGCTCAAGTAGAGTTCCCACCACTGATATATCTCAATAGGGCTATGTGCAATTGTTGAAACGTGGATGCCTGCATGGGTGTGTGTCTCCTATGTGTTATTAGCATTAATATGTATGCAGTAGCATATTTTTGCACAAAAACTCTGGGCTTCTATAATATATAAAAAAGAATAAAGAAGAGCAAAAAAACAGATCCAGGATGTTCCTTATTTTTTATTTAATTCACCTTAATTCAACATTCAACAACTCTGTTACCAAACAGAGCTCTTCCTCTTCTGGGAGGCAGCTCCAACAATCAAGTCATAACAGACATTCTTCACTTTGGGACGTTAGAGCAACAGGAAATATAAAAAGTCTGATATAAGAACAAATAGCTCCTCAACTTAAGATCCCCGGCAGCATGTAATCAGAGAGCCCCAGTGTTGGCAGAGCCAGTAATGAGCTTTTAGGAGCTGCCCTCCTGACTCTTCCTGTCCCAGACATCCTCGCGCTGTCCGCTTCAAGCTGCTTCCGTCTTCTACTTCGCCGGCTTTAACCAATAGCGTCTCTGCAACAAAGTGATGTCATGCCGCACGCGTTGCTGTTCCTGTGTGGAGTCCAAAGGGTCTAACTCTGTGCCACCGCATAACTACAGATGTGTTCAAAAATAATGAGAATATATATACATATATATATATATATATATATATATCCGAGTCCTGATCGGGAGGTAACGGCCGATTCCGATCGAGTCTGAAACCACGTGATCGGGCCCGATTTCCGATCACGTGATCTGATCTGGACATCCCTACTCTGAAGTGGCTGCTGTTACACTGTTGCATTTTTGCACACCTTTCTGCACTACCAGACCACATCGAATAACAACGTTTGCTGCTTGTGACATTCAGGGAAAATATCCCTTTCTGTTGAGCACTTCTTTTTACCGTTATGGTAGAAATGTCTCGTCTTATCTGCATTTCTTTCTTCTTCACCGTGGGATGGTGAGAAACGAACTTTCGATTCCTCTGCATGTCTAGTATATGTGAAGAAAAGACAGATAAAGATGACTAGACTTGACAGTAGTAGCATTCTTTATTTATGTATTAATTTAGGCATATTTTACCTCATAGATGTTTGGCACTTGACAAGGACTGCACTTAATGTTGTTGTATCTGTGACAATGACAATAAAGATATTCTATATTGTATTCTATTCTATTATTCGGGTTTAAGAGGCATTCTTTGGACGGATCTGTACAGATCATTCGGAATATGCGTCTCAATTGGGGTTTTACTGCCGTTTACGGCCTCTTGCCTGTTTACGGCGTGCGGTCAGCTCTGTGCGTTGCTGTGGTTGCTGTACACAAACCAACCAGCCAACAGTTTGCAGGGCTGCAGACCCGGTAGAGATGCATGCCCACAACATTATCAAAGACTCAGATTTCAACCGGTTTTCGGAAGTGCACAGACATCGCTACGCCGACGTTTTCAAGAAGCTGGTAGAAGGAATAAAAGACAATCTGTGTTCACACGGTGCAACAAGTCCGCCACCGGTGGAAAACTTTGGAAAAATCGTATTTTGCACGTCTACATGTAAACGGGAAAATCTGTGGAATATTCTCTCTCATTGGTCATGTAAACAGGTAAAGCCGCCTACACATGATGAGCGATTTGCTCTCTGCGCAACGCCAAATTGCGTTCATTTTTGCTGCCAAAACTCTGGAACTTCTGGACTCATGATTCGAATCATCATTTAGTCAGCAGCCATTCATTTTTGGATCCATGTTAGATGTGGCTTTGTATTCCTCGTGTTAATACATTGCAACTCATGCTGCATTACCGAGCAGTCCATCATCCTGTAAGTGAGTGGAAGAGAGGATGGGATAAAAGACAGGTAATTGAAAAGAGGAGGCAAAGTAACAGGGATTTACTGCCTGATGTGCATCCGTTTACATGCACATAATATTCCGTTTTTTTGCCCTTATTACGAAAAAGACAATATTCCGACTAAGAGAATATTTCACTAATATTCCTGTTTACATATAGCCGTGCAAAAAGCGATTTTAAAAAAAGTTCCAGCGGTGGAGGACTTGTTGGACCGTGTGACCACAGCGTCCCTCTTTCATTCCTTCAAGCTGCTTTTGGAAAAGGTTGGCTCATATTCCAAAAACATGTTAATATCCAAGTCTTTGATAATATTTAAAAGAAGCCGTGTTTCTCCTTCTTATTGGGCATGCATCTCTACCGCAGCCCTGCAAACTGTTGGCTGGTTGGTTACTGTACAACAACCATGGCAACGCACAGCGCTGACCGTACGCCGTAAAGCGGCGAGATGCCGTTAACTGCGGTAAAAACCCCGATTGAGACGCATATTCCCACTGCATTGTATACATGTCTAAAGAATGCCTCTAAAACCCGAATAATACCGGCATATCACACATATCTTCATCGAAAAATGCTATATTTGGGAAAAGGTATAACTGGAATATGCTGTTTACATGATCTGAATCAAATTCTGAATATTGTCATATTCAGAATAATAGTTGAATATTGCTCCTTCACGTTGAAAGGAGCCAGTTGAGGTGGTTCGGGCATCTGGTAAGGATGCCCCCTGGGCGCCTCCCTAGGGAGGTGTTCCAGGCACGTCCAGCTGGGAGGAGGCCTCGGGGAAGACCCAGGACTAGGTGGAGGGATTATATCTCTAACCTGGCCTGGGAACGCCTCGGGATCCTCCAGTCGGAGCTGGTTAATGTGGCTCTGGAAAGGGAAGTTTGGGGTCCCCTGCTGGAGCTGCTGCCCCCGCGACCCGATACCGGATAAGCGGACGAAGATGGATGGATGGTTGAATATTGGTGTGCATGTAAACGTATTCAATACAGAAGTAAAGGATGCTCTGAATTACTCCTGACCAGATTAAGTTAGTCTGTGTGTGTGTGTGTGTGTGTGTGTGTGTGTGTGTGTGTGTGTCTGTGTGTCTGTCTGTCTGTCTGTCTGTCTGTCTGTGTGTATGTGTCTGTGTGTGTGTGTGTGTGTGTATGTGTCTGTGTGTGTGTGTGTGTGTGTGTGTGTGTGTGTGTGTGTGTTTGTATCATGTTAATCTATGACTGGTTACACAATATAAGTCACTGAGTTGTTAATATGAGCCTTGCCTGTGCTGCATTTTGGCTGCTATGATTTATACATTGAATTAGCAAGTGTTGAAAGAAAGAAAGGAGTGACGGAGGGAAGGAGGGAGGAGGGTACAGTGAACACAAAAGCAAAAGGAAGGAAGGACACAATGAAAGCAAAAAGGAAAGTCAATTAATCAAGAGTGAATTCCCTCAGTTTAGGTGCAGTTTGTCGACCATTAGTGGAAATCTGATGCAGGCACTAGCCATTTAGCTGGTGGGCGAAAATGATATTTGCAAGAGCATAATACAACGTGTGTGTGTGTGTGTGTGTGTGTGTGTGTGTGTGTGTGTGTGTGACATGTGCATTTGCAGCCACCATGCCTCATGCATATCTGTGTGCTGCACTGCGCCCCGAAGGGCTGAGTTATAGTTTAATCTGCTCCTGCTTCGTCCTGCATTGAAAACAGCCTCACAAATCACAGACCACATCCAGACGTCAGTTCACCTCCACTCACACGGGCAGGATGGTTATTTAGGATCTGGGTTCATGTGACTCTAGTGTTAATCTGGGCTTTTGCACGTGTGTGTAAAATAATGTAACACTTCAATCAGGCTGAAACGATCAGCAGACCCTCGTTTGGCCCATTTTGAACCCAGAAGTTGGGACAAATGTGCTGAATGGGTGATATTTTTAAATGTGAAAGTAGTTTCTTTAAGTCATACCCGCAATTCTGTAATTATAACTTCCACAAGCATCCCCTTGTGTGACTCCTTAAGGAAGTGCTGTTCATTTTTGTGGCCATGTTCAGACCAACATTACCATTTTTTCTTTTAAAAGGCAGCGCTTTGCACCGTCTCTACCCGATGTAAGTCGAGTGCAGATGTGAGTTGATGAGACAATGAGATAGGCACATTACAAAATGTTGCTGCTCCATGATGAAGTCTCAAAAATGAATTGCTGAATGGAATAAGACTGGATATTCAGGTTCTAAGTTGACATTTGGCTGACATTTCCTTCAGCAACACCATCAGATCAGGCTAAACTTTCCACATGTGCACAAGAAATATGTCAGAATTCAGACAATTGGTATGATATCTTATGAAATTGCAGCAACCGCCGTCCGGTCATGTGACAAAGTTTAGTTAACGGGTCACACGACAGTTCAGATTAGCTCACAAAAGGTGACTGTGAGCTGGGTACCGGTAACCGTGATAGCCGCCGTGACAGTCTAGCCACAAGGTGACTGTGAGCTGGGTACCGGTAACCATGATAGCCGCCGTGACAGTCTAGCCACAAGGTGACTGTGAGCTGGGTACCGGTAACCGTGATAGCCGCCGTGACAGTCTAGCCACAAGGTGACTGTGAGCTGGGTACCGGTAACCGTGATAGCCGCCGTGACAGTCTAGCCACAACAAGGTGACTGTGAGCTGGGTACCGGTAACCGTGATAGCCGCCGTGACAGTCTAGCCACAACAAGGTGACTGTGAGCTGGGTACCGGTAACCGTGATAGCCGCCGTGACAGTCTAGCCACAACAAGGTGACTGTGATCTGGGTACCGGTAACCGTGATAGCCGCCGTGACAGTCTAGCCACAACAAGGTGACTGTGAGCTGGGTACCGGTAACCGTGATAGCCGCCGTGACAGTCTAGCCACAACAAGGTGACTGTCATGCAGCGACGACA
>CM042319.1:1135160-1140160 GCA_023566125.1 Zingel zingel | reverse complement strand
ACGGGGAAAGGTTGTGGTTAGGAAGAGAGAGACGGGGAAAGGTTGTGGTTAGGAAGAGAGACGGGGAAAAGTTGTGGTTAGGAAGAGAGACGGGGAAAGGTTGTGGTTAGGAAGAGAGAGACGGGGAAAGGTTGTGGTTAGAAAGAGAGAGACGGGGAAAGGTTGTGGTTAGGAAGAGAGACGGGGAAAAGTTGTGGTTAGGAAGAGAGAGATGGGGAAAGGTTGTGGTTAGGAACAGAGAGACGGGGAAAGGTTGTGGTTAGGAAGAGAGAGACGGGGAAAGGTTGTGGTTAGGAGAAGAGAGACGGGGAAAGGTTGTGGTTAGGAAGAGAGAGACGGAGAAAGGTTGTGGTTAGGAAGAGAGAGACGGGGAAAGGTTGTGGTTAGGAAGAGAGAGATGGGGAAAGGTTGTGGTTAGGAAGAGAGAGACGGGGAAAAGTTGTGGTTAGGAAGAGAGAGATGGGGAAAGGTTGTGGTTAGGAAGAGAGAGATGGGGAAAGGTTGTGGTTAGGAAGAGAGAGACGGGGAAAGGTTGTGGTTAGGGGAAGAGAGACGGGGAAAGGTTGTGGTTAGGAAGAGAGAGACGGGGAAAGGTTGTGGTTAGGAAGAGAGACGGGGAAAGGTTGTGGTTAGGAAGAGAGACGGGGAAAGGTTGTGGTTAGGAAGAGAGAGACGGGGAAAAGTTGTGGTTAGGAAGAGAGAGATGGGGAAAGGTTGTGGTTAGGAACAGAGAGACGGGGAAAGGTTGTGGTTAGGAAGAGAGAGACGGGGAAAGGTTGTGGTTAGGAAGAGAGAGACGGGGAAAGGTTGTGGTTAGGAGAACAAGAATGCGGAAAGGAACTACCCCACGTCACGCGTGACACGATCCCCGGTCTCCGGGGTGAAAGTCCTGTGCTGTTTGACCCATCCACCTGCCTAACCAACCTCCTTACGCAGATTTTCAGCTTTTCATTTCTACTCGCTACCATAATCGTGCTGTTATCACGTAATATACTTCCCATTCAAATGCATTAGTTTAAAATCTGTGCTCACCAACACGATAAAAAACAGAAAAACATGTCCCTGTACACGTATCAATAGATTAAATAACGTCACCATTTCACGAACTGCCGTGAGACTGGGCTGAACCATTTGACAAGTGGAGTTAAGCCATGTGCCGAGCTACTCTGGATAATCACAAATAGAGTCTGGTATGGCACTATTCTGACTGAAGACAGATGAGAACTGAACAGCAAGTGAAAGGGTTAATTATCATGACATAGGCCCATTGAAAGTGATGTCTTAAAATTGCAGTTTGACAAAACCCAGATACACATCTTTATGAATTACATAAAAGGTGTAAAAGAAAGAGACTTTCCTTGATAATACATGATGGAAAGTGTTTAAGCAATTGCCCATGCTTCCACTTTTTTCAGCACTGATGGAAGAATGGCAAGAAGCATTCATTAATAAAAGGAGAAAATGATGATTGCAGTAGACATACGGAACACCTGAAGGGCTTCACATATTTAATTTAAAGACCACAAAGTGATTATTATTATTACATGAAATTAAATTACAGAGCAGCTCTGAAGGTGGTGGCACTGTGAACTTTAAAAATGGCCTTTGTGCTGTTTCTCTCCCTTTTTGGCATCCTGTTCTGCAGCTCTCAGTAACAAGATTAGCGGAGGATGGACTCGACTGAAAGGTCGAGGCAGGGAGCACAAGGCTCTGTTTGATTCACGTCAAATCCAATTTGGTTTTAATGTGCTTTTAACACAACGGGGTTTGTCACCAAAGGCATCGCAGAAGAAAGATGAATACCGATTGAACCAAGTATGCAGATTTGCAAAAGTGAGAGATATGTGTGTGTGTGTGCTTGTTTTACTATATTCATGGGGTCCAAAAACCGGGGAGTTCAGTATACTTGTGGGGTCTGCACAGCCTTGTGGGGCCAAAATGCTGGAGCCAACAAGGTTAAAGGTCTGTTTGAGGGTTAAGACTTGGTTTTAGGATTAGGGTTAGAATTAGGTTATGGTTAGGGTGAGGGTAAGGGTTAAGGTTAGGCATCTAGTGGTGATGGTTAAGGTTAGGGTAAGGGGCTAGGGAATGCATTATGTCAATGACGGGTCCCCACAAAGATAGTGAGACGCACTGTGTGTGTGTGTGTGTGTGTGTGTGTGTGTGCGTGGGTATTTGCATAAAATACAGAAAGTTGTGAATAAGACTTTTCTCACACAGAAAACAACCATATAGGTCGATTTTGCAAGCAGCTTAATCCTAATCATTTTTGTTGCCTAAACGTTGGTAGTAGGACCAGGCTAGTGGACCAGAGTCTGGTAGGACCAGGCTAGTGGACCAGAGTCTGGTAGGACCAGGCTAATGTACCAGAGTCTGGTAGGACCAGGCTAATGGACCAGAGTCTGGTAGGACCAGGCTAGTGGACCAGAGTCTGGTAGGACCAGGCTAGTGGACCAGAGTCTGGTAGGACCAGGCTAGTGTACCAGAGTCTGGTAGGACCAGGCTAGTGGACCAGGGTCTGGTAGGACCAGGCTAGTGTACCAGAGTCTGGTAGGACCAGGCTAATGTACCAGAGTCTGGTAGGACCAGGCTAGTGTACCAGAGTCTGGTAGGACCAGGCTAATGTACCAGAGTCTGGTAGGACCAGGCTAGTGTACCAGAGTCTGGTAGGACCAGGCTAGTGTACCAGAGTCTGGTAGGACCAGGCTAATGGACCAGAGTCTGGTAGGACCAGGCTAGTGTACCAGAGTCTGGTAGGACCAGGCTAGTGTACCAGAGTCTGGTAGAACCAGGCTAGTGTACCAGAGTCTGGTAGGACCAGGCTAATGACATAAACAGCTGTAACTCACGATGATTGCACAGTGAAAGCAAAAGCTGATTTAATGTGTTAGCATTCTAGCATTTGCCAAAGCGCCAACACACAATTGCCAACACTAAACACAAAGTACAACTCAGGCTGATGGGAATGTCATTAACAAGTCAAATCAGAGCAACTATCCAATAATTGTCGAGATACTTCAATTAAAAACATGTTGGCGCCGGACGAAAAGTTCCTCCATTGTTCCACAATAATGGAGACATTGGGTTGATATAGACTGGTTGCTATAAAAATATTAAAAGTCTCTATTGACTGCTGTCTGTAATGTATGAATCAAAGGCTGTGTGTCTGTCTCTTGTTTTCTCTGTAGCTTGTATCATGTAATTGCCCTCATCTCTCTGGCATCAAGGATCACTCCAGCACAGTCTTTGGAGGTCGGAGCGACTCTCATTATACGAATATGCAGAAACGAGATCCTGCTGTCGAGCTGTGAATAATGCATACGCATGAATAGGGGGTCATAATAATGCTGTGAATGCTATTAATATTGATTGCTCAATCATATGTGTGAGGGAATGAGGTTATGGAATTTTAACCACTGAGTAATATGTTTAAGCAGCGAAAGACTCCTCATGGAAATGGGAAAGACTCGACCTTTCTGGATGCATCTGATTCCTGTCGGCTTCACTTTATCAAAGGGGTGTGTGTGTGTGTGTGTGTGTGTGTGTGTGTGTGTGTGTGTGTGTGTGTGTGTGTGTGTGTGTGTGTGTGTAAAAAGAGTGAGATGAGCAATAAGGGATTGGTTTCTGAAGTTGGCGTGACACAGTGAATGAAGTCAGAGGTTGTAATCAGGCAAAAAAACTGTAAAGTTCAGTAACCCCCAACCCGATCTCATTCCGAACTCGTAAAATAAGGACGTTTCCAAGCGCGTTTACTTATAGCGCTAAAGGGACGGCAATAGTCCCGACCAAGCGCGTTTACTTATAGCGCTAAAGGGACGGCAATAGTCCCGACCAAGCGCGTTAACTTATAGCGCTAAAGGGACGGCAATAGTCCCGACCAAGCACGTCTACTTATAGCGCTAAAGGGACGGCGATAGTCCCGACCAAGAGCGTTTACTTATAGCGCTAAAGGGACGGCGATAGTCCGACCAAGCGCGTTTACTTATAGCGCTAAAGGGACGGCGATAGCCCCGACCAAGCGCGTTTACTTATAGCGCTAAAGGGACGGCAATAGTCCCGACCAAGCACGTCTACTTATAGCGCTAAAGGGACGGCGATAGTCCCGACCAAGAGCGTTTACTTATAGCGCTAAAGGGACGGCGATAGTCCGACCAAGCGCGTTTACTTATAGCGCTAAAGGGACGGCCATAGTCCCGACCAAGCGCGTTTACTTACAGCGCTAAAGGGACGGCGATAGTCCCGACCAAGCGCGGTTACTTATAGCGCTAAAGGGACGGCCATAGTCCCGACCAAGCGCGTTTACTTACAGCGCTAAAGGGACGGCGATAGTCCCGACCAAGCACGTTTACTTATAGCGCTAAAGGGACGGCAATAGCCCCGACCAAGCGCGTTTACTTACAGCGCTAAAGGGACGGCGATAGTCCCGACCAAGCACGTTTACTTATAGCGCTAAAGGGACGGCGATAGTCCCGACCAAGCGCGGTTACTTATAGCGCTAAAGGACTAACTATTAGCTAGACTAACTTTTAGCGTCAATAAGACCACCTGACCAAGCGTCCATATTTTACGAGATGGGTGTGAGAACGTGTTGTATCACTGAGTCATTCTCTGTAAATTCGTCACGATTGTCCCCTTGAGATGCAACCAATAGTACGGGAACTGCATACTATTTCGGTAAAATATTACAGTATGCAATACTGGACACTATACCCTGGCATCAGTATCCCACAATGCAATGCGGTAGTAACGACAACGTTTATAAACGACAAACAGACAGAAACCACGGAGCTCTGTAATGTCAATAACGCTCGGATTTACATTTCGACATATTTAAACAACTGTTGGTCTAGTTATTTACCTCTTTCAGTAATTTAAGCATTTTCTGGCGATGCCGCTAGAGCGGAGGTCAGCAGGGGTTACCATGGTTACGTGTCCTTCAACGGCAAGGAGGCTCTCAGGAAGTGACGTTAAAAATTGCGGCACAGTGCGAACAGCAAGGG
>CM042319.1:1125160-1127660 GCA_023566125.1 Zingel zingel | reverse complement strand
CCCCCCCCCCAATAATCAAAACTGGCCAGTGCATAAGTTAAAGACATTTGCACCATAACGTGTTGCAGGAAAATTCAGAATTCGGATTCAGAATGCAGGAAATTAAGTGTTTGATCAAAATTTTGTTCAAAAGTGGAGATCTCAACCCCCCCAATGTTGAACCCAAAGTTACGCCCTTGGTTAAGGAACCGGTATCAAAGTCACGGTATTGGTATGGGTGACGGTATCGGATATTTTGGAAGGATACCCAGCCCTACCCGTTTGTAATTCTTGCAGCATGCGATGCCACAGCGAGGGCTCAGCTCCAGCCACGGCTCTCGCTTCAGAAACTCTCTCGAAACATCTTTCTTCTGTTCCCCGGCCTCTCCGGGCAGTAAACAACTTGGCCTCTTAATATTTGATGTGCTGTGTTTGTGTCTCTGCAGCCTTCGCTTGCATAGACACTTAGTTGGGTTGAGGTTAGGGAGCTGGGGAGACAGCATGCTTTATTAAAATTGATGTCACACATTCAACTTTCAAAAGGCCCCCAGAAGCCAGCCATCCATGGCTTCCATCTAGCACTGTGTTCTGTCCTTTGATTACCTTTTGTAAGCTAGAAGAACGAGCTGGTAAGGAGCCCAACTGTTGGCATTTCCCCAATATTGTACCATAGCAGAGGTGACAGCAAACTGATCCTTCTTGATGTTGACATACCCACGCACCTTCATTCCTAGCAGCTACCTGGTAAGCGCCCGGGGCTAGCCCAGATAGTCCCTGGAGCATGTCGCGTCAGCAGTCGATCGTGCCTGCTAAACTTTAAAAGATGTCTTCAGTCAAAAGACAAGTCTGCTTCCAAATGGGTTACTGTGACACAGAGAACTGTCTTGTTTTTTTAGCTTTATTCTCCTGCTAAAGACGGTAGAGGAATGTCCGCTCAGATAGCATTCGGCCTGTTAGATAGCCAACTAGCCTGCAGGCTCATTTAGCTCATTGCTATTATGCTGGGAGCATCAAACTCAAATGTTACTCGAGCTACTGTTCTGACAGGACAGTGGTGGCAGTAGCTCAGTCAGTAGGGGAGTTTGGCTGGGAACCATACGGTGGACTGGTAGCTGGAGAGGTGCCAGTTCACCTCCTGGGCAATGGTAAGGTGCAAGGCACTCACTCTGACATCTCTCCATTAGTGCATGTAGAGGTACTGAGCATGTGTGTGTAATTCAGGCCATTGGCCCAATCCCAAAGACTCACGGACTCACGGACTTTGGTGGTTGTCCCAATGTCGAATTTCAAAGGGCGTAAGGGTTTTGAGTACTTGAGTACTTACTTACCGAGCCCTTTCCGTGAGTCTGCGGACTTCACCAAAGGGAATTACCCACAGTTCACAGCGTTGTGACGTTTGTAAAGCTTGTAAAACTAGAGTTTGGAAACGTGGAATCAGACCAGCCGTCTCCTGGGCCTCGGCCGTGTGGAAGGCAACACAATTAAAATGATAATCCCGAAACCGGCAAGTGTCAGCAACATCTTTGTTATTGAACGTCACCAAGGTAACACGTGATCTGGTGAAGTGCCAATCCCATTTCTACCTATCTGAGCCCACGTGGCCTCACACTCTCCCTCCCTCAGCACCTGAGATCAGTGAGGTCCTGAGTCCTCGGGGCTCTTTGGGATTGGGCCACTGTAATTTCCCCTTGAGGGATTAATAAAGTATAAATTATTATTATTATTATTATTATTATTATTATTATTATTAGTCTGACTCAAAGTGGGATTTTGGGGATTAATTGTATCTGCGTTACATCGACGCCATGGGTATGTACGTAGGTACGTGGAGATACCGACCCTACTCCGTAGCCTGACGTGCACCTCTCCACAAATATACCTACACGTCTCTGGGCCGCGGCTTGGTAGCGCTGCAATCCCCCCCGACTCATCTCCTGGTTCTCCTCCAGAAACAAGATGAAATCAAGGAGAGGGTTAACTTCTCCTGATACAGATTATACACACACACACAAACACACACACACACACACACACACACACACACACACACACACACACACACACACACACACACGCACACACTCCCCATACACAGACACACACACACACACACACACACACACACACGCACACACTCCCCATACACAGACACACACACACAGACACACACACACACGCACACACACGCACACACTCCCCATACACAGACACACACACACACAGACACACACACACACACACACTCCCCACACACAGACACACACACACACACACACACACACACACACACACACTCCCCACACACAGACACACACACACACACACACACTCCCCATACACAGACACACACACACACACACACACACACACACACACTCCCCATACACAGACACACACACACACACACACACACACACACACACTCCCCACACACAGACACACACACACACACACACACACACTCCCCACACACACACACACACACACCCGTGTTTCTCTCTATCTTTGTGGGGACCCGTCA
>CM042319.1:1097660-1115160 GCA_023566125.1 Zingel zingel | reverse complement strand
ATAGTCCCGACCAAGAGCGTTTACTTATAGCGCTAAAGGGACGGCGATAGTCCCGACCAAGCGCGTTTACTTATAGCGCTAAAGGGACGGCGATAGTCCCGACCAAGCGCGTTTACTTATAGCGCTAAAGGGACGGCGATAGTCCCGACCAAGCGCGTTTACTTATAGCGCTAAAGGGACGGCGATAGTCCCGACCAAGCGCGTTTACTTATAGCGCTAAAGGGACGGCAATAGTCCCGACCAAGCCCGTTTACTTATAGCGCTAAAGGGACGGCAATAGTCCCGACCAAGCGCGTTACTTATAGCGCTAAAGGGACGGAAATAGTCCCGACCAAGCGCGTTTACTTATAGCGCTAAAGGGACGGCAATAGTCCCGACCAAGCGCGTTACTTATAGCGCTAAAGGGACGGAAATAGTCCCGACCAAGCGCGTTTACTTATAGCGCTAAAGGGACGGCGATAGTCCCGACCAAGCGCGTTACTTATAGCGCTAAAGGGACGGAAATAGTCCCGACCAAGCGCGTTTACTTATAGCGCTAAAGGGACGGCAATAGTCCCGACCAAGCGCGTTTACTTATAGCGCTAAAGGGACGGAAATAGTCCCGACCAAGCGCGTTTACTTATAGCGCTAAAGGGACGGCGATAGTCCCGACCAAGCGCGTTTACTTATAGCGCTAAAGGGACGGCAATAGTCCCGACCAAGCGCGTTTACTTATAGCGCTAAAGGGACGGAAATAGTCCCGACCAAGCGCGTTTACTTATAGCGCTAAAGGGACGGCGATAGTCCCGACCAAGCACGTTTAGATAAAGCGCGATATATGACGCTAAAGGAGACTTTTAGCGTCAATAACAACGACAAAGTCACCTGACCAAGCGTCCGTATTTTACTAGATGGGAGTGAGAACCTGTTGACATGTAGTCTCGAATTGCCAGACCACAGCACTGTGGAGTACGGTCTGGCTGCACCAAATATAAATTCTGGGATATGTGAAAAAGACACTCTGGTTTATTTGCATTTCTTTAAACCAATCAGAATCGTTTTGGGTAGGGCTAACCTCCGGACGCAGCGACGGCTTTGCAAAATAGTCTCGGGAAGGAACTTGTTTTGGTGGAACATTTGCCATAACATTAAATGAAGTTAACTGTTGACACATTACAGAAACGTGAGCTATTTAAATAAGCTGATACATGATTAAACCTCATTGGCTCTTACCAGAGTATCTCCGTGTGCACTTCGTCCACAGCAGTCCCACCAATCAGTCCCAAAACGTCCCAGTATCAGTCCCTGTGTTGTTTGACCCATCCTCCCCCCCAAACCAACCTCCCTAGACAGATTTTCGGGCTTTCATACTACTCGCTACCGTAGTCACTCTTAATGCTACGTCGTCTTCTCATTGACTTTACATTGGCATTGTTTTCCGTGATCTTTCACACATTCCTCGCCACCACCACGTAATGCGCTGTTAACAGTTCGTGATCATTTCACGGATTTCTGTGAGACCAGGCCGTTGCCTCGGATAGATTAATGAATCAAGGTTGCATGTTTGGTTTGTAAACAGGAAACTCTTCTAACCTTTAGTTGAATGAATATTACCAAATATCAGCAGCCTGTCCCCCATACAGTGAGAAAAGCTGCAGCCTCTCTGCGGAGGGATTAATATGTGAATCACAGAGAACAGGTCGAACTTTACTTTTCATCAATCTTTTACTGTTTGTATTTCCATACTAACTGAATGCACAGAGCAAATATGACTTACTGTCGTACACGATGCAGGAACTATGATATTAAAATGTTCTGCTATGCTATGCCCTGCTACACCCTACTACTCCCTTCTATGCCCTACTACACCCTACTACGTCCTGCTATGCCCTACTACACCCTCTTACTTCCTGCTATGCCCTACTACACCCTACTACTCCCTGCTATGCCCTACTACACCCTACTACGTCCTGCTATGCCCTGCTACACCCTACTACGTCCTGCTATGCCCTACTACACCCTCTTACTTCCTGCTATGCCCTACTACACCCTACTACTCCCTGCTATGCCCTACTACACCCTACTACGTCCTGCTATGCCCTGCTACACCCTACTACGTCCTGCTATGCCCTACCACACCCTACTACTCCCTGCTATGCCCTACCACACCCTACTACGTCCTGCTATGCCCTACTACACCCTACTACGTTCTGCTATGCCCTACTACACCCTACTACGTTCTACTATGCCCTACTACACCCTTCTACTTCCTGCTAAGCCCTACCACACCCTACTACGTCCTGCTATACCCTACTACACCCTACTACTCCCTGCTATACCCTACTTCACCCTACTACTCACTGATATGCCCTACTACACCGTACTACGTCCTGCTATGCCCTACTACACCTTACTACGTTCTACTATGCCCTACTACACCCTTCTACTTCCTGCTAAGCCCTACCACACCCTACTACGTCCTGCTATACCCTACTACACCCTACTACTCCCTGCTATACCCTACTACACCCTACTACTCACTGCTATGCCCTACTACATCGTACTACGTCCTGCTATGCCCTACTACACCCTACTACTCACTGCTATGCCCTACTACACCGTACTACACCCTGCTATGCCCTACTACACCCTACTACTTCTTGCTATGCCCTACTACTCCCTGCTACTCCCTGCTACACCCTGCTATGCCCTACTACATCCTGCTATGCCCTACTACACCTTACTACTTCCTGCTATGCCCTACCACACCCTACTACTCCCTGCTATGCCCTACTACACCCTACTACGTTCTGCTATGCCCTACTACACCCTACTACTCACTGCTATGCCCTACTACACCGTACTACGTCCTGCTATGCCCTACTACACCCTACTACGTTCTACTATGCCCTACTACACCCTTCTACTTCCTGCTAAGCCCTACCACACCCTACTACGTCCTGCTATACCCTACTACACCCTACTACTCCCTGCTATACCCTACTACACCCCACTACTCACTGCTATGCCCTACTACACCATACTACACCCTGCTATGCCCTACTACACCCTACTACTTCTTGCTATGCCCTACTATTCCCTGCTACTCCCTGCTACACCCTGCTATGCCCTACTACATCCTGCTAAGCCCTACTACACCTTACTACTTCCTGCTATGCCCTACCACACCTTACTACTTCCTGCTATGCCCTACTACATCCTACTACTTCTTGCTATGCCCTACTACTCCCTGCTACTCCCTGCTACACCCTGCTATGCCCTACTACATCCTGCTATGCCCTACTACACCTTACTACTTCCTGCTATGCCCTACCACACCCTACTACTTCCTGCTATGCCCTACTACACCCTACTACGTTCTACTATGCCCTACTACACCCTTCTACTTCCTGCTAAGCCCTACCACACCCTACTACGTCCTGCTATGCCCTACTACACCCTACTACTCCCTGCTATACCCTAATACACCCTACTACTCACTGCTATGCCCTACTACACCGTACTACGTCCTGCTATGCCCTACTACACCCTACTACGTTCTACTACTCCCTACTACACCCTTCTACTTCCTGCTAAGCCCTACCACACCCTACTACGTCCTGCTATACCCTACTACACCCTACTACACCCTGCTACTCACTGCTATGCCCTACTACACCCTACTACTCACTGCTATGCCCTACTACACCGTACTACACCCTGCTATGCCCTACTACACCCTACTACTTCTTGCTATGCCCTACTACTCCCTGCTACTCCCTGCTACACCCTGCTATGCCCTACTACATCCTGCTATGCCCTACTACACCTTACTACTTCCTGCTATGCCCTACCACACCCTACTACTTCCTGCTATGCCCTACTACACCTTACTACTTCCTGCTATGCCCTACCACACCCTACTACTTCCTGCTATGCCCTACTACACCCTACTACTTCTTGCTATGCCCTACTACACCCTACTACGTCCTGCTATGTCCTATTATGCCCTGCAGTGCCCTGCTACGTCATGAACTACTACAACTACTATTTCTAGTCATAGTTCCATTATCTTTATTGTAACTATAATTGCCTCTGTTCATCGTCCACCTGTGACGGCTCCTAGGCCTATTTAGTCCCTCTGGTTGCTGGGATCTGGGGATTGGCTAAGAAGGACTGATGATTGACACCTGATCAATTGATTGCTCACATGTCCATAAATGAGAGCCTGGGCAATCATTGGCCCAATCCCAAAGTCTGGACTCACAGACTCACAGACTTTGGTGCGCATGCTCGCAAAATTCGTACGGGCTTAGGGTTGTCCCAATGTTGAATTTCAAAGGGCGTGAGGGTTTGAGGACACACTTACCGAGCCCTTTCCGTGAGTCTGCATCGCTGCAGACTTCACCAAAGGGAATTACCCACAGTTCAAAGCGTTGTGACGTTTACCGCGGAGACCGTAGAGAAATCTGTGAATTACAAAAGGTAACAACAGCACGACCACGACCACGGAGCAGACCAGCCTGCTGTCCAGCTCGTACAGCAAGAGGCTGAAACGTGGAATCAGCAGCCGTCTCCTGGGCCTCGGCCGTGTGGAAAGCTACAAACTTAAAATGATAATTACCAAACCGGCAAGTGTTAATCTTTGTTATTAAATGTCACCAAGGTAACATGTGATCCCATGAAGTGCTGTCCCAATCCCATTTCTACCTATCTGAGCCCACGTGGCCTCACACACTCCCTCACTCAGCACCTGAGATCAGTGAAGTCTGTGAGTCTTTAGTCCTCAGTCCTCAGGGCTCTTTGGGATTGGGCCTTTGTCTCTCTCTCTCTCTCCCTCCCTCCTCAAGGTTGCTTGGTTTGTTCGCACTTTTAATTATGTACGTTTTCATTCTAACATTGCTACACCTACACACATCCATACACTACACACATTACTGACAAACTGATTGCACGTTTAACTTTAATTAATTTAAATAAACAAAAGTGAGTGGATGTAGCAATGTTAGAATGAAAACCTACGCAACCACCAGTGCAAACAAAGCAAGCCACCTTGAGGAGGGAGAGAGAGAGAGAGAGAGAGAGAGAGAGAGAGAGAGAGAGAGAGAGAGAGAGAGAGAGAGAGAGAGAGAGAGAGACTGCCCAGGCAATCAATCGATCCAGGCGTCAATCATCAGTCCTTTTTAGCCAATCCCCAGATCCCAGCAACCAGAGGGACTAAATAGGTCTAAAGGCCTAGGAGCCGTCACACCCCCAACCGGCTCCGTCAGACACCGCCTACCAAGAGCCTGGGTCTGGCCCAGAGTTCAAGTACTGGAATTGTTGGGTCTTTGTAAATGACAGAGTGTGGTCTAGACCCGCTCCATCTGTAAAGTGTCTCGAGCTCTTGTTATGATTTGATACTATGAATGAAATTGAATTGTTCCTACAGAGATTATTGTTGGTGTATTCAGCAGCTTTGTATTTTGTTTTGTCCTGCAAATTAAGATGATTTGAATTTGAGTGACAGAAAGAGAAAGGAGAGAAAGATGGAAAGCAAGAGAGGGTTAATAGGAGGGAGGGTTAATAGGAGAGGGTTAATAGGAGAGGGTTAATAGGAGAGGGTTAATAGGAGAGGGTTAATAGGAGGAAGGGTGGTGTATTTGGACAGGAAAACTACAAAGAGAGGAAGTGGTGGGGAAACGAGATTTTACATGGGTCTCACACTGAGCATTCAGCATCCTTCACTCTAGGCTCTTTCTGCTCTGTCCTGTGTGTGTGTGTGTGTGTGTGTGTGTGTTTGTGTGTGCCTATGTGTGTGTGTATGTTTGTGTGTGTGTGTGTGTGTCTATGTATGTGTGTGTGTGTGTGTGTGTGTGTGTGTGTGTATGTGTGTGTGTGTGTGTGTGTGTGTGTGTTTGTGTCTTCTTGTTTGTGTGTGTGTGTGTGTGTGTGTGTGTGTGTGTGTGTTTGTGTGTTTGTGTCTTCTTGTTTTTGTGTGTGTGTGTGTGTGTGTGTGTGTGTGTGTGTTTGTGTGTTTGTCTGTGTGTGTGTTTGTCTTTGTGTGTGTGTGTGTGGGTGTGTGTGTGCATGGTGTGTGTGTCTGTGTGTGTGTGTGTGTGTGTGTGTGTGTGTCTACGTGTGTGTGTGTGTGTGTGTGTGTGTTTGTGTGTTCTTGTTTTTGTGTGTGTGTCTGTGTGTGTGTTTGTGTGTGTATGTGCTTGTGTGTGTGTGTGTGTGTGTGTGTGTGTGTGTGTGTGTGTGTGTGTGTGTGTGTGTGTGTGTGTGTGACTGCAAAAAGGGACTTGAAGGTCAAAGGAAATCAATGAAAGAAGGAAGGTCTTTAAAGCGTGACCACAATCAAACGCTCATTTAAATTGTATGTTCTTTAATCCGTAACAATAATATTTAGTAAGCGGATCAACGTTTTCTATGTCAATCTGCAAAGTAACCGGTAACTTCAGCCGTCAAACGAATGTAATTCGGTCAAAAGTGGAATATTTCCCATAGTGAAGTGGAAGTTTAAAGTAGAATTAAACAGAAAATACTCAAAGTATAAGTACCTTTACATTGCAGTAGAGTACAGGACTTTAAGAACGAGGGGTCTCCTTCCAACGCTGGATTAGTGAGTGTGAGAGCCGAGTATTGAACTTTCTCCTCACGGGATTCAAACCTGCAACCTTGAGGCCATAGACTGATTCTGAAAGACTTCTGTAGTTGATAAATTGACTGATAATTGAGTTTGCACTCAGAGAGTGCAGAGCTTTTGATTCAGGAATTACTCAAGGCGACACACACACACACACACACACACACACACAGACACACACACACACACACACACACACACACACACACACACACACACACACACACACAGAGTCTGTGTGTGTCGACAGATGTACATTTATAGCCTGTGGGAATATAGATTAAAATGCACAAACACAAGCTGACACACATTTTAATGATTCTCAAATGCCTGCATGGAAAATGAAAGTCTTGCACGCAAATGTGAAAAAGTTGACACAAATTGCACGCACGCACACACACACACACACACACACACACACACACACGTTTGTTTCACTATCTTTGTGGGGCCCCGTCATTGACATAATGCATTCCCTAGTGTCTTAACAGTTAGCTGCATTTTCAAGCTTTTTGGTCTAAACGACATACCAAATTAAAAGTGGTCCAGCTCCCGTATACTTTGACCCTCAGGGATGAGCCTGATATCTCTGGAAAGGTAACTCTCTCTAGTTGTTGTTCCCATTGTCAGGGTGATTCTAGGCCTTACTGACAGAGTTACAGAGGCTAGAATGGAGGGTTTTTATTTCCGTCCAAGTCATACATCTGTAAAATTATTAATATACACTGCTGTACACACATCTGGTAAGATACAGATACACCAATGCCATAGCCACATGTCTCAGCTGACTACAGAAATAATCCAGAAGCCAAAAGACTCAAAAATGGATTTTATATGAATTTTCTACATATATATCTGTGCGTTTTCCTGATTTCTATTTGAAAAGTGCAAAGAAAAAAGCCAATAAAGTACAAAATAAAAGCCTTCTCAAATACACAAACACACCCACATCAATCATACACATACTTGAAATAACTATATACATAAATATATAGAAATAAGTCATTATACATTGCACAGGGTGCCATATGCTTACAGGAGGCCCTGTTTTTGCTTTGACACAGCTCCAGCCATGACAGGGTTAACATTTCAGGGGCACAATTGGTGTCTATCGACTTGTCTGCTCATTGGCTAAAAATGTAGGCGGGTCTTATAGCATTTAAATCTAACTGGTCCGAGCAATTGTCGATCGTTTCCACGTGGGGTTACAACGCGTCAGAGACTTCTTCGACTTCCAATAGGGCTATCACAGGCAAACATGCACCGATTGGCTTATACCAGGTCTCTATGGAAACCTTAGAAGTCAGAGAACACAGTGACGCCCACATCACGTTGCTCGGAGCCTGGAGAGAAGAGCGAGACGCGATAGAAGTGCCGAAATGAAATACAGTGTAGCGATTTTCTGTTGTTATTCGGTCAGAAACGTCAAGATTGTGAGGCAAACAGCTCGTTTTGGATATAATGGCTGGGATATTCCATTTCCTTGGACTCTTGGGGATTTAAGAAAAAAAAGTTTTGGGCAAAACATCCCAGCAGTGGCTAAAGGGAAAAAGGTAGGGATGCACTACACACCAGCTGTGCTGTTTACGCTGAATTGCTTAATTTTCTTTAACTTTGTAGCAGTTGTGTAACTGCTATACATCATCTTATGCTTTGTGTGTGGGCTTAGTTAAATCATGAGAGACTAAGCTTTCAATTGGTGTGTCGCATGGCTGTATATTTCGAAGATTTAATCCTGTAAAGTTATAAAAACCTTTATGAATGGAGGTTACAGCGACGCCACAGCCACAAACTGTACCGTATACGGTACAGTGACTCTTAAGAGGCTAGCCCCTTACCCTAACCTTAACCATCACAACTAAATGCCTAACCTTAACCCTTACCCTCACCCTAACCATAACCTAATTCTAACCCTAATCCTAAAACCAAGTCTTAACCCTCAAACAGACCTTTAACCTTGTGGGGTCCAGCATTTTGGGCCCCACAAGGCTGTGCAGACCCCACAAGTATAATGTATTCCCTCGTTTATGGACCCTACAAATATAGTAAAACAAACACACACACACACACACACACACACACACACACACACACACACACACACACACACACACACACGTTTGTTTCACTATCTTTGTGGGGCCCCGTCATTGACATAATGCATTCCCTAGTGTCTTAACAGTTAGCTGCATTTTCAAGCTTTTTGGTCTAAACGACATACCAAATTAAAAGTGGTCCAGCTCCCGTATACTTTGACCCTCAGGGATGAGCCTGATATCTCTGGAAAGGTAACTCTCTCTAGTTGTTGTTCCCATTGTCAGGGTGATTCTAGGCCTTACTGACAGAGTTACAGAGGCTAGAATGGAGGGTTTTTATTTCCGTCCAAGTCATACATCTGTAAAATTATTAATATACACTGCTGTACACACATCTGGTAAGATACAGATACACCAATGCCATAGCCACATGTCTCAGCTGACTACAGAAATAATCCAGAAGCCAAAAGACTCAAAAATGGATTTTATATGAATTTTCTACATATATATCTGTGCGTTTTCCTGATTTCTATTTGAAAAGTGCAAAGAAAAAAGCCAATAAAGTACAAAATAAAAGCCTTCTCAAATACACAAACACACCCACATCAATCACACACATACTTGAAATAACTATATACATAAATATATAGAAATAAGTCATTATACATTGCACAGGGTGCCATATGCTTACAGGAGGCCCTGTTTTTGCTTTGACACAGCTCCAGCCATGACAGGGTTAACATTTCAGGGGCACAATTGGTGTCTATCGACTTGTCTGCTCATTGGCTAAAAATGTAGGCGGGTCTTATAGCATTTAAATCTAACTGGTCCGAGCAAATGTCGATCGTTTCCACGTGGGGTTACAACGCGTCAGAGACTTCTTCGACTTCCAATAGGGCTATCACAGGCAAACATGCACCGATTGGCTTATACCAGGTCTCTATGGAAACCTTAGAAGTCAGAGAACACAGTGACGCCCACATCACGTTGCTCGGAGCCTGGAGAGAAGAGCGAGACGCGATAGAAGTGCCGAAATGAAATACAGTGTAGCGATTTTCTGTTGTTATTCGGTCAGAAACGTCAAGATTGTGAGGCAAACAGCTCGTTTTGGATATAATGGCTGGGATATTCCATTTCCTTGGACTCTTGGGGATTTAAGAAAAAAAAGTTTTGGGCAAAACATCCCAGCAGTGGCTAAAGGGAAAAAGGTAGGGATGCACTACACACCAGCTGTGCTGTTTACGCTGAATTGCTTAATTTTCTTTAACTTTGTAGCAGTTGTGTAACTGCTATACATCATCTTATGCTTTGTGTGTGGGCTTAGTTAAATCATGAGAGACTAAGCTTTCAATTGGTGTGTCGCATGGCTGTATATTTCGAAGATTTAATCCTGTAAAGTTATAAAAACCTTTATGAATGGAGGTTACAGCGACGCCACAGCCACAAACTGTACCGTATACGGTACAGTGACTCTTAAGAGGCTAGCCCCTTACCCTAACCTTAACCATCACAACTAAATGCCTAACCTTAACCCTTACCCTCACCCTAACCATAACCTAATTCTAACCCTAATCCTAAAACCAAGTCTTAACCCTCAAACAGACCTTTAACCTTGTGGGGTCCAGCATTTTGGGCCCCACAAGGCTGTGCAGACCCCACAAGTATAATGTATTCCCTCGTTTATGGACCCTACAAATATAGTAAAACAAACACACACACACACACACACACACACACACACACACACAAACAGTCCAGTATGTGAGTGTATCCCTGGGCTGTGGTTCCCATTTACACCCTGTTTACTGCCTGCAGTGCCAATCAGCTGAAATGCTAGTCTGCTGCCGCTGGCAGGAGCACAAGCTGTTACATCTCACTATCGTAGTGTTTTCCTCCAGGGAGAGAAGACGGAGAGAAACACACAGACTATCAGAAAGGTGGAGAGGGAGAGATAAAGAGAAAGGACAGAGGCAGAACCAGGTAGCCCATAAGGTGACAGACACACAGACTGTTAAGGTCGTACAGTACAAGTTCTCAGTGGATTGTCCGGTTGGTTAATAATCTTAAGAAAATGTAAATGGGACACGAATTCTAGAAAGAAACATTGCTGTTTGTTCTTTAAATTATATGCATCACAACCAAAATTGCCTCCACCTCATTTGTATTGAGGTAGAAGCAAAGAAGTCAGTGGTGGAAATTACACTGGACCTTCCGAACTCGTAGAATCAGGACGTTTGAACAGCGGCCGTCAGCGTCTGATGCGACGTAAAAGGCGTCTTTCAGCGTGTTTGTGTAACGCCCCGGGGAGAGCAGCAATTAGAGAGGATTTAGAGAGGAGTATGTAAGGAGGCTGGTTGGGGGGGGGGATGGGTCAAACACAGGACTTTCACCCAGGAGAGCGGGGTCCACGTCCCGCTTGTCACGCTCGCTATAGTCGCTTTTTACTTTCCTCCCGCGTGTCACAGAACCGTACGCCCACCCACGACCCTTTCCTTAACATAACTGCATCAAAAGGGACGGCGATGGTCCTGACCAAGCGCGTTTACTTATAGCGCTAAAGGGACGGCGATAGTCCCGACCAAGCGCGTTAACTTATAGCGCTAAAGGGACGGCAATAATCCCGACCAAGCGCGTTTACTTATAGCGCTAAAGGGACGGACATAGTCCCGACCAAGCGCGTTTACTTATAGCGCTAAAGGGACGGCGATAGTCCCGACCAAGCGCGTTTACTTATAAAGGGACGGACATAGTCCCGACCAAGCGCGTTTAGTTATAGCGCTAAAGGGACGGAGATAGTCCCGACCAAGCGCGTTTACTTATAGCGCTAAAGGGACGGCAATAGCCCCGACCAAGCGCGTTTACTTATAGCGCTAAAGGGACGGCGATAGTCCCGACCAAGCGCGTTTACTTAAAGCGCTACAGGGACGGCGATAGTCCCGACCAAGCGCGTTTACTTATAGCGCTAAAGGGACGGCGATAGTCCCGACCAAGCGCGTTTACTTAAAGCGCTACAGGGACGGCGATAGTCCCGACCAAGCGCGTTTACTTATAGCGCTAAAGGGACGGCAATAGTCCCGACCAAGCGCGTTTACTTATAGCGCTAAAGGGACGGCGATAGTCCCGACCAAGCGCGTTTACTTATAGCGCTAAAGGGACGGCGATAGTCCCGACCAAGCGCGTTTACTTATAGCGCTAAAGGGACGGCGATAGTCCGACCAAGCGCGTTTACTTATAGCGCTAAAGGGACGGCGATAGTCCCGACCAAGCGCGTTTACTTATAGCGCTAAAGGGACGGCGATAGTCCCGACCAAGCGCGTTTACTTATAGCGCTAAAGGGACGGCGATAGTCCCGACCAAGCGCGTTTACTTATAGCGCTAAAGGGACGGCGATAGTCCCGACCAAGCGCGTTTACTTATAGCGCTAAAGGGACGGCGATAGTCCCGACCAAGCGCGTTTACTTATAGCGCTAAAGGGACGGCGATAGTCCGACCAAGCGCGTTTACTTATAGCGCTAAATGTTTATTACTAGAAGTAAGCGGAGAATGGTTGTTTTGTTGGGTGGGTTTACTGACCTGTTAGATAACAGGAAACTAGACCATTTGCTTTGGCACCCATTTCCAAATTGCAGGGCGAGCGCAATATTTGTTAAAGGCAAAATATATGTGTCACACCATGTATATACATATATGAGACTATTACCAACTGTATCTACTAACTGCAAGTATTGTGGTGCTGCAGAGACGTCCTGGCCTAGAAATTGTATCCTATAGACTACAGAAAATATATATAAAAAATCTTGGTTTTGTACAGTTTCTCGCAAAAATCACACTATAATCATTTAATTTTTATTTTTTTATTTTATTTTTCAATGAAAATGAGAATAATATTACAAAAATTATAATTTCCTGCAATATCGTTAATTATATTGCAATCACGATATCAGTCAAAATAATCACAATTAGATATTTTCCTCATGCATCATTAAAATAATCTATTTCATGCGCCCTCGAGAGGTGTTTCTGTAAAGATCCAAAGTTAAAGGTGCTGTGTGTTTTTGACTATTTGGGGCTTTTGAGCAACTAGTGGATTCACATTCCTGCAAACGGTTTACACACTGTTTGGCTGAGCTACACGTGGTGGTAACATGCCAGGAAACGCAGCAGTCGGCCAACAGCAAGCTATGTAAGCTATGCAGATTTCTGACTGTTAACAAAAACTGGCTTTGCAAATGTTTTGCGAGGAAGGAAATTGGTTTGAGCTTAATGATGTTAATTTCAACAAAATGTTGAACATTCAGAGTAATACAACCTGTGGAATAAAGTCTTCCCTGGCGACAAGAGTATGAGGGCCCTGACAGTAGCTAGGTAAGGACTACTAGCCAGTCAGGAGCAGAGTATGAGGGCCCTGACAGTAGCTAGGTAAGGACTACTAGCCAGTCAGAAGCAGGGTATGAGGGTGTGTCCTGACAGTACCTAAGGACTACTAGCCAGTCAGATGCAGAGTATGAGGGCCCTGACAGTACCTAGGTAAGGACTACTAGCCAGTCAGGAGCAGAGTATGATGGCCCTGACAGTAGCTAGGTAAGGACTACTAGCCAGTCAGGAGCAGAGTATAAGGGTCCTGACAGTACCTAGGTAAGGACTACTAGTCAGTCAGAAGCAGAGTATGAGGGCGTGCCCTGACAGTAGCTAGGTAAGGACTACTAGCCAGTCAGATGCAGAGTATGAGGGCCCTGAGAGTACCTAGGTAAGGACTACTAGCCAGTCAGGAGCAGAGTATGAGGGCCCTGACAGTAGCTAGGTAAGGAATACTAGCCAGTCAGAAGCAGGGTATGAGGGTGTGTCCTGACAGTACCTAAGGACTACTAGCCAATCAGATGCAGAGTATGAGGGCCCTGACAGTACCTAGGTAAGGACTACTAGCCAGTCAGTAGCAGAGTATGAGGGCCCTGACAGTAGCTAGGTAAGGAATACTAGCCAGTCAGAAGCAGAGTATGAGGGCGTGCCCTGACAGTACCTAGGTAAGGACTACTTGCCAGTCAGAAGCAGAGTATGAGGGCCCTGACCGTACCTAGGTAAGGACTACTAGCCAGTCAGAAGCAGAGTATGAGGGCGTGCCCTGACAGTACCTAGGTAAGGATTACTAGCCAGTCAGAAGCAGAGTATGAGGGCGTGCCCTGACAGTATCTAGGTAAGGACTACTAGCCAGTCAGAAGCAGAGTATGAGGGCGTGCCCTGACAGTACCTAGGTAAGGACTACTAGCCAGTCAGAAGCAGAGTATGAGGGCGTGCCCTGACAGTACCTAGGTAAGGACTACTAGCCAGTCAGGAGCAGAGTATGAGGGCCCTGACAGTAGCTAGGTCAGGACTACTAGCCAGTCAGGAGCAGAGTATGAGGGCCCTGACAGTAGCTAGGTAAGGACTACTAGCCAGTCAGGAGCAGAGTACGAGGGCCCTGACAGTAGCTAGGTAAGGACTACTAGCCAGTCAGGAGCAGAGTATAAGGGTCCTGACAGTACCTAGGTAAGGACTACTAGTCAGTCAGAAGCAGAGTATGAGGGCGTGCCCTGACAGTACCTAGGTAAGGACTACTAGCCAGTCAGATGCAGAGTATGAGGGCCCTGACAGTACCTAGGTAAGGACTACTAGCCAGTCAGGAGCAGAGTATGAGGGCCCTGACAGTAGCTAGGTAAGGAATACTAGCCAGTCAGAAGCAGGGTATGAGGGTGTGTCCTGACAGTACCCAAGGACTACTAGCCAGTCAGAAGTAGAGTATGAGGGCCCTGACAGTACCTAGGTAAGGACTACTTGCCAGTCAGAAGCAGAGTATGAGGGCGTGCCCTGACCGTACCTAGGTAAGGACAACTAGCCAGTCAGAAGCAGAGTATGAGGGCGTGCCCTGACAGTACCTAGGTAAGGACTACTAGCCAGTCAGAAGCAGAGTATGAGGGCCCTGACAGTAGCTAGGTCAGGACTACTAGCCAGTCAGGAGCAGAGTATGAGGGCCCTGACAGTAGCTAGGTAAGGACTACTAGCCAGTCAGGAGCAGAGTATGAGGGCCCTGACAGTACCTAGGTAAGGACAACTAGCCAGTCAGAAGCAGAGTATGGGGGCGTGCCCTGACAGTACCTAGGTAAGGACTACTAGCCAGTCAGGAGCAGAGTATGAGGGCCCTGACAGTACCTAGGTAAGGATTACTAGCCAGTCAGAAGCAGAGTATGAGGGCGTGCCCTGACAGTACCTAGGTAAGGACTACTAGCCAGTCAGAAGCAGAGTATGAGGGCCCTGACAGTAGCTAGGTCAGGACTACTAGCCAGTCAGGAGCAGAGTATGAGGGCCCTGACAGTACCTAGGTAAGGACTACTAGCCAGTCAGAAGCAGAGTATGAGGGCCCTGACAGTACCTAGGTAAGGACTACTAGCCAGTCAGAAGCAGAGTATGAGGGCGTGCTGTACTGTTTGGAGCAGTTTGTGAACAGTATTTTCTGTTGGAGATGGGAAGTCTCTTTGGGGGGGGGGACTTTGGGCTTTTTCACTTTGTAAACCTATAGCATGCACAAAAAAGAATATATTACACAATAAAGAAAAGGGGAAAGCATACTAATAATAATAATGAGCACTTTAAGCAAGAAGCTAAAGGACAGTTCTCTGTATCCATTATGATGTTCATAGAAAATAGAAATAGAAAAGGTGTGTGTTTGTGTGTGTGTGTGATTGTGTGTGTGTCTGTGTGTGTGTGTGTGTTTGATTGTGTGTGTGTGTGTGTGTGTGTGTGTGTGTGTGTGTGTGTGTGTGTGTGTGTGTGTGTGTGTGTGTGTCTGTGTGTGTGTGTGTGATTGTGTGTGTGTGTGTGTGTTTGTGTGTGTGTCTGTGTGTGTGTGTGTGTGTGTGTGTGTTGATTCTGTGTGAAGTTCCCTTCATCTGCATAAAACTCATCCGCACGTTAAGAAGTCTAAAAAAAATAATTTCTCTAAAAAAATGAGCCTTCAGCCCCCTCAGCTCTGTTCGTCTGTTGTTATTTGTTTGTTTGGGTCTAATTAGCCCAAAATCCGGCTTGAGTTTGGTGCTGGGGGGGCGGGGGGTGGTGAGACTGATGACAACGACGCTGCAGTATATGCAATATGCATATAATATCTGCCAGGACTGTGTTGTACAGTGTGTGTGTGTGTGGAGAGCTGTGTGTAGCTGTTAAATGAAATTATGAATGAATACAGTTTTCACTTTTAAATGAAGCAATACGTTCTGAAATAATTCAATAACTGACATATTATTTCAGTCTTTATTCACATTCTTACATCATTCTCAGGAACATTTTCCTGGCTTTGTTGCAGCTTTATATATTATATAGTTCTATAAATTATGAAATAACTTTTTATTTTTCCAAATAAACTTATTTTAGAAGTTAGTGAGTTATTGATTTAGCAATTCTTACACCAAGTATTCCGACTGAAAGAAAAGATCTTTACCCAGTGCCTTGGAGCAAGGCAGTCTGCTCCAGTCATCACCAACTAACAACCGGGGATCGGCAGAGACTGGGTTCTTCAGGGCCGAGACTGGGTTCTTCAGGGCCGAGACTGGTGCTTCAGGGCCGAGACTGGGTTCTTCAGGGCCGAGACTGGTTCTTCAGGGCCGAGACTGGTGCTTCAGGGCCGAGACTGGGTTCTTCAGGGCCGAGACTGGTTCTTCAGGGCCGAGACTGGTGCTTCAGGGCCGAGACTGGGTTCTTCAGGGCCGAGACTGGTTCTTCAGGGCCGAGACTGGTGCTTCAGGGCCGAGACTGGGTTCTTCAGGGCCGAGACTGGTGCTTCAGGGCCGAGACTGGTGCTTTGGGGCCGAGACTGGTTCTTCAGGGCCGAGACTGGTGCTTCAGGGCCGAGACTGGGTTCTTCAGGGCCGAGACTGGTTCTTCAGGGCCGAGACTGGGTTCTTCAGGGCCGAGACTGGGTTCTTCAGGGCCGAGACTGGGTTCTTCAGGGCCGAGACTGGGTTCTTCAGGGCCGAGACTGGTGCTTCAGGGCCGAGACTGGGTTCTTCAGGGCCGAGACTGGTGCTTTGGGGCCGATACTGGTTCTTCGGGGCCGACACTGGTTCTTCAGGGCCGAGACTGGGTTCTTCAGGGCCGAGACTGGTTCTTCAGAGCCGATACCGGTGCTCCGGGGCCGAGACTGGTTCTTCAGGGCCGATACTGGTTCTTCAGGGCCGAGACTGGGTTCTTCGGGGCCGATACCGGTCCTTAAGGGCCGAGACTGGGTTCTTCGGGGCCGAGACTGGTTTATCGGGCCGATACTGGTTCTTCAGGGCCGAGACTGGGTTCTTCAGGGCCGATACTGGTCCTTCTAGGCCGATACCGGTGCTTTGGGGGCGAGCCGGTTCTTCAGGGCCCGAGACTGGGTTCTTCGGGGCCGAGACTGGGTTCTTTGGGGCCGAGACTGGTTTATCGGGCCGATACTGGTTCTTCAGGGCCGAGACTGGGTTCTTCAGGGCCGATACTGGTCCTTCTAGGCCGATACCAGTGCTTTGGGGGCGAGCCGGTTCTTCAGGGCCCGAGACTGGGTTCTTCGGGGCCGAGACTGGGTTCTTTTGGGCCGAGACTGGTTTATCGGGCCGATACTGGTTCTTCAGGGCAGAGACTGGGTTCTTCAGGGCCGATACTGGTCCTTCTGGGCCGATACCGGTGCTTTGGGGGCGATCCGGTTCTTCAGGGCCCGAGACTGGGTTCTTCGGGGCCGAGACTGGGTTCTTCGGGGCCGAGACTGGTTCTTCAAAGCCAAGACTGTCCAACCGGACAATCCACTGAGAACTTGTACTGTACGACTTTAACAGTCTGTGTGTCTGTCACCTTATGGGCTACCTGGTTC
>CM042319.1:1087660-1095160 GCA_023566125.1 Zingel zingel | reverse complement strand
ACGGCGTTGCTGTGTCCATTTATTTCAAAACCGTCCATCTTCATCCTCTTTCAGATGGTCCAGATCATATCTGGTAGGAAAGCCAACAGGAAAAGATGGACGGCATGAAAAGGTAAGGCAGGGTTAGGGTTAGTAAGAGGAAAACATGAAAATGTTAATACAAAATGCATTGCAAAGAAAATCAAGCACGCTCTTGACGAAATGAACACGGCCCCTTAACTCAAAATCTCTGGCAGTTTCACGGAAATGTAGAAAATTCCGTGATGGCCCCATGGAAGGATTTCGTGAAATGAACACAGCCCCTTAAGTTAAGGAAAAGGTTGTCGGTGGGCGGGACAACAACGGTTTGCATTTAGGAAAAGAAGAACGGGACGGTTGGACACGCGGGACACGGTCCCCGGTCTCCTGGGGGAAGGTCCTGTGTTTGACCCATCCACCCCCCCAACCAACCTCCTTTCACGGCTTTTCGGTCTTTCATACTACTCTCTACCGTAGTCGCTGTTAATGCTACGTCATCTTCTCTTTGACTTTACATTGGCGTCGTTTTCCGTGGCGGCCACACAGATTTTGGGTGCCAACATTTTCAACTAAATCTCATTTATGCAAATTGCTCCAACATTCATAGAACTCGTGGGTGTGTGTGTGTGTTCTTGTTTAACTATATTCGTGGGGTCCAAAAACCAGGAGTCCAGTATACTTGTGGGGTCCGACCAGCTTTGTGGGCCCAAAATGCTGGAGCCCACAAGGTTAAAGGTCTGTTTGAGGGTTAAGACTTGGTTTTAGGATTAGGGTTAGAATTAGGTTATGGTTAGGGTGAGGGTAAGGGTTAAGGTTAGGCATCTAGTGGTGATGGTTAAGGTTAGGGTAAGGGGCTAGGGAATGCATTATGTCAATGACGGGGCCCCACAAAGATAGTGATATATGCGTGTATGTTTGTTGTGTTATGGTTGTCTAAGCTACTGGATGCCTAAAATTTCCTTCGGGATGAATAAAGTATCTATCTCTCTCCATCTCTCTCTCTCTCTCTATCTATCTATCTATCTCTCTCTCTCTCCATATATCTATCTATCTCTCTCTCTCTATCTTTCTCTCTCTCTCTCTCTCTTTCTCTCTCTCTCTCTCTCTATCTATCTATCTCTCTCTCTCCATATATCTATCTATCTATCTCTCTCTCTCTCTCTATCTTTCTCTCTCTGTCTCTCTATCTTTCTCTCTCTGTCTCTCTCTCTGTGTCTCTCTCTGTGTCTCTCTCTCTCTCTCTCTCTCTCTCTCTCTATATATATATATATATATATATATATATATGTATATATATATATGTATCTATCTCTATCTCTCTCTCTCTATCTTTCTCTCTCTGTCTCTCTCTCTGTGTCTCTCTCTCTTTCTCTCTCTCTCTCTCTCTATCTCTCTCTCTCTCTCTCTCTCTCTCTCTATATATATATATATATATATATCTCTCTATCTCTCTCTCTATCTCTCTCTCTCTCTCTCTCTCTCTCTCTCTCTCTCTCTCTCTATATATATATATATATATATATATATCTATCTCTCTCTCTCTCTCTCTCTCTCTCTCTCTCTCTCTCTCTCTCTCTCTCTCTCCATTGGCGTTGTTTTCCATGGTGACCACACATTCTGTGCCACCACCAATTATTGTGCTGTTAACAATTCGTGATAATTTCACGTAATTCTGTGAGACGAGAGAACATCAAGTATGTCACATGACGGCTGTGTGAAAAGCAGCCTTGAAAGCACATTCAGTCAACTTCTCTCACAGTTTTGGCTGAACAAAGTTCTCAGTTGCATGAACTCATTTAGCTAATCGTGCAGTCTGTTGTCAATACCTCAAACCATTTCACACGGTCAAACACAGTGCAGATCTCACTTAGACTTTTCAGCAAATCTCTAAACAAATGATCATGCTCTCTAATGCACATTTCATCCATACTGGTCAACACAAATACACACAGAGAACACGCCATTGATTGAACACAACCACTCAAAATTGATTCCACTTGTTTCAAATGATGTGACACAACCGATATCAGCCGGTTCAGAGACCAGAGAGGTTGTTGAAGGTGGGAAGGAGAAGGTCTGAGAATGGATGGAAGAAACGACGTGAGAGGACGAGTGCGTATGCGAGGTGTCGGGGCTGGAGACGGCACACAAGAGGCTTCTTCCCCCGTTGCCTCAGGACGGACACTGTTGATCGTGATGTGGACGAAGTGCTCTGGCCTGACCCGGCCCAAAGACAAGAGGAAGCACATTGATCACATGTTTACTCCCTTTTAATATTGTATGTAGTACAGTGCATTGTAGGCTGTATACTGTAGTATAGTCATTGTAGGCTGTATACTGTAGTATAGTCATTGTAGGCTGTAGACTGTAGTGCATTACATTGTATGCTGTATACTGTAGTACAGTGCATTGTATGCTGTATACTGTAGTACAGTGCATTGTAGGCTGTATACTGTAGTATAGTCATTGTAGGCTGTAGACTGTAGTGCATTACATTGTAGGCTGTATACTGTAGTGCATTACATTGTATGCTGTATACTGTAGTGCATTACATTGTAGGCTGTATACTGTAGTGCATTACATTGTAGGCTGTATACTGTAGTGCATTACATTGTATGCTGTATACTGTAGTACAGTGCATTGTACGCTGTAGACTGTAGTGCATTGCATTGTAGGCTTTATACTGTAGTGCATCGCATTGTAGGCTGTATACTGTAGTGCAGTATTGTAGACTGTAGTATAGTCATTGTAGGCTGTATACTGTAGTACAGTGCATTGTAGGCTGTATACTGTAGTACAGTGCATTGTAGGCTGTATACTGTAGTGCAGTGCATTGTAGGCTGTATACTGTAGTACAGTCATTGTAGGCTGTATACTGTAGTGCAGTGCATTGTAGGCTGTATACTGTAGTGCATTGTAGGCTGTATACTGTAGTGCAGTGCATTGTAGGCTGTATACTGTAGTGCAGTGCATTGTAGGCTGTACACTGTACAATGAACACATAGTATGGTCCTGAACATTGTGCTTTCCAACAGTACTGACTGCTCAATAGATTTTGACTGGTTGCAGGTTCATATCAACAAAGAATTACAAGAATGACAGTATCACAGAGACAAAGGACAAGATTGTGAGATGCTTCTGCCTGCTTCTGCCTCTAAAGGGAAGTTGGACTGGAGCCAGCTCACCTCCAGTCAGCTGAACAGAGGAGCGCACATTCATTCTTGAGGATCTATGAAATCATTATTTAATTAATCGTTGATTCTGTAAATGGCCCCTTTATTAAATGCCTACCAGAGACGATAGTGAGCTGATGTCGGGTCTGCAGTGATTGCAGAGCAGAAAACAATGCACTATTGATCCGTCCATCGGCTGTCCTGGTTCCAGGAACAACAGTTCATTAATGCAGTCTAAGAGAGACTATCTGTCTCTATTACTGCCTGTTGGGCTGCATGGCAATGATTTATAGGCAACCTGTGGAGGCAATGGAGAAGGCTAATGTTGCCCTGAGTGGGAATGAAGAAGTCAACTGGGATCAAGCCAGTGCTGTGTTGTCAGGTGTGCAGGTATCGCCAATAAAAACCCTGATGTCAGAATCCTGCACTGAAAATGAGATCTGTAAGTAAATTAATCTAAGTCGTAATGCTACGTTTCCACGTGGCCGGCTGTTTTCATAAACGGACATTTCAACCTCTCCGTTTTCAAAAATAACATCCTGCACAGCTGTCAGTTTTGATTTGATGGTGCGACAGCTTATACGACAACTTCCACCAGTGTTGTAGTCAAGCTCTTCTAAACTAAGACCAAAGTGCATCAAGACCAAGACCAAGGCCAAGACCAAGACCAAGGCCAAGACCAAGACCAAGGCAGACTAGTGCGAGTCCAACCCGGTCTCACGCTAGTTCGTGAAATGGTCACGCTATTTTTATTTATTGATACGTGTACAGGTCACGAATTTCATTCGAATTTCATTTTGTGTACAGGGTACGAATTTAAACGCCACACGCCGGCAACAACAACGGACGGACCGCCACACGGGGATGCGTTCCCCGGGCGCACAGACACGATCTGCGGTCTCTGTTGCACGCAACAACGGGGACGTGAAACGCCACAACAACGGGATGGTTGAGGTTAGGAAAAAAAAGAACTGGGAAAGGAACCGTCACACGCCAGACACGCCGACAGCAACAGGACAGTTGTGGTTAATAACGCGGAAAAGAACTGCAACACGCGGGACGCCATCCCCGCTCTCCGGGGTGAAAGTCCTGCAACACGCGGGACGCCGTCCCCGCTCTCCGGGGTGAAAGTCCTGCAACACGCGGGACGCCGTCCCCGCTCTCCGGGGTGAAAGTCCTGCAACACGCGGGACGCCATCCCCGCTCTCCGGGGTGAAAGTCCTGCAACACGCGGGACGCCATCCCCGCTCTCCGGGGTGAAAGTCCTGCAACACGCGGGACGCCGTCCCCGCTCTCCGGGGTGAAAGTCCTCAACACGCGGGACGCCGTCCCCGCTCTCCGGGGTGAAAGTCCTGTGTTGTTCCCTACTCCCTACCGTTGTCGTGCTGTGATCACGAAATATGCTTACCATTTAAATACATTAAATTAAAATTCGTAATCACTACACGAAAAAAAACGACATATTCGTGTCCTGTTCATGAATCAAGAGATTCAATAACGGGACCATATCACGACCTGCCGTGAGACTGGGCTGTGCGAGTCCCACACTGCATGCCACGATAAAATGTAGAAGACCGAGACGAGACCTTCAAAAAGTGGTCTTATGACGAGTCTCGAGACCAGGATCGATCTCGAGTACCATGTACTTGCACTTACTACTTGTTGTCTCGAGTTTGCACCTTCATGGTTGAAAGCACTTAATGGGAAGTCGCTTTGGATAAAAGCTAAATTACATATAATATAATGTAATGAAATGTAATGTAATGAAATGTAATACTACAACACTGACTTCCACCATTTTGTACTCACCAGCTCTATATTCCTTCGACGGCCAGCAAGTGGTCATTGACGCAAGTTTGAATGTCAAAGCTGATCAAACTTGAACTCTATGTGGAAGCACAGCACACATTCATGTTGCCTGTGTGTTCGAATCCGCGGGTTGCAGCCAGTGATTGTTTTACATTGTTTGATTTCAGTGCAGAAATTAGCTTTTATAGATACTAATGATACTGAGCACTTACCTTGCTTCCACACTGGGTTGCTTTGTTGTACAAAACACAGTTGGACTCACTCTAACCCCACTGGTCTGCTTTCAGACTTCTTTACTATTATTCTAATCTGCTGTCCACTGCAGTCAATCAATAAAAGGTGGTTATTTAGGGTTAGGGTCTCCATGAAAATGGAGAATAACCTATAGATTGGAGGTACCATGCAAGTGACGCTTTTCCACTACCCTTCTTGTAAAGCAGTTTGTATGCATGTTTTTATTTTTTTTTAACCTTAATTTATTCAGGGAAGGTTAACTGAGAGGCAGCCTCTCTTTTGCAGGAACGCCCTGATCATATTCACACAGTTACACATTCATACCTGGAAGCTGCCCAGTACCACCACAGTCTGATCTGACCACATTCATACCTGGAAGCTGCCCAGTACCACCACAGTCTGATCTGACCACATTCATACCTGGAAGCTGCCCAGTACCACCACAGTCTGATCTGATCACATTCATACCTGGAAGCTGCCCAGTACCACCACAGTCTGATCTGATCACATTCATACCTGGAAGCTGCCCAGTACCACCACAGTCTGATCTGATCACATTCATACCTGGAAGCTGCCCAGTACTACCACAGTCTGATCTGATCACATTCATACCTGGAAGCTGCCCAGTACCACCACAGTCTGATCTGATCACATTCATACCTGGAAGCTGCCCAGTACCACCACAGTCTGATCTGATCACATTCATACCTGGAAGCTGCCCAGTACCACCACAGTCTGATCTGATCACATTCATACCTGGAAGCTGCCCAGTACTACCACAGTCTGATCTGATCACATTCATACCTGGAAGCTGCCCAGTACCACCACAGTCTGATCTGCTGGCCACTGAGCAGCTCCACTGAAGCAGCTGGGGTTAAGGGCCTTGCTCAAGGGCACCTCAGTGGTGGTAATGAGGGAGGGACAAGCTGCTCTTTCACTTTCCCCACCTGGGGATTGAACCGGTCTGGGGATTGAACCGACGGCCACCACTGCCCTAGTGAGTGTGGAAGCACCAGAGACACAAAATAACACCCCAAATCCCAGAAAAGGTGATTTTTTTCATAATTTGGGCACTTTAAGCAGTTTTATCATGTTGGTTAATTTTACATGACAGGAAAAACATGACATTAATGCAAAGACGATAATCTGTATCTCCACACTTACACAGTTACACCATTACATATTTACATACGCAGACTGTCTGCTCCATGGGCCGCTGAGCAGTAGGGGGTTAGGTCAGCGGTGGTAATTCAATCAGGTTGCTGGCTTTTCCCTTCACCATTTAGATTTGTCCTGATCAAACAGGCCACCTTTTGACCATTAATTTGTTTGTCTGACCTCAAAGCCAACACACCTTAAAGAGCTCATATTCTGCTCATTTTCAGCTTCATAATTGTATTTTGAGGTTGTACCAGAATAGGTTTACATGGTTTACATATTTTAGTTGTTCTGCCCATTGCTGCAGCTCCTCTTTTCACCCTGTGTTCAGGTCTCTGTTTTAGCTCCAGAGTGAGACCTCTCACTGCTGTAACATCTTTGTTGGCAGTCGCACATGCTCAGTAGCTAGGTAAGATCACATGCTCAGTAGCTAGGTAAGACCACATGCTCAGTAGCTAGACCACATGCTCAGTAGCTAGGTAAGACCACATGCTCAGTAGCTAGGTAAGATCACATGCTCAGTAGCTAGGTAAGACCACATGCTCAGTAGCTAGGTAAGATCACATGCTCAGTAGCTAGGTAAGATCACATGTTCAGTAGCTAGGTAAGACCACACGCTCAGTAGCTAGGTAAGATCACATGCTCAGTAGCTAGGTAAGACCACACGCTCAGTAGCTAGGTAAGATCACATGCTCAGTAGCTAGGTAAGGACTACATGCTCAGTAGCTAGGTAAGACCACATGCTCAGTAGCTAGGTAAGATCACATGCTCAGTAGCTAGGTAAGGACTACATGCTCAGTAGCTAGGTAAGACCACATGCTCAGTAGCTAGGTAAGACCACATGCTCAGTAGCTAGGTAAGACCACATGCTCAGTAGCTAGGTAAGATCACATGCTCAGTAGCTAGGTAAGGACTACATGCTCAGTAGCTAGGTAAGACCACATGCTCAGTAGCTAGGTAAGACCACATGCTCAGTAGCTAGGTAAGACCACATGCTCAGTAGCTAGGTAAGACCACATGCTCAGTAGCTAGGTAAGACCACATGCTCAGTAGCTAGGTAAGACCACATGCTCAGTAGCTAGGTAAGATCACATGCTCAGTAGCTAGG
>CM042319.1:1075160-1077660 GCA_023566125.1 Zingel zingel | reverse complement strand
CAGCCACCGTTGGTGGCAGAAAACACCAATAAACAGCCGTACCTGAGCTGGCGCGCGCCAATATGACATTAAAATGACGTAGATCTCGCTGGCGTGCCAGGATTTTGAGTGTGCGTCCAGAGGGCGTGCACCTCTCTATTTCTTCAGCGGCGCGCGACAAAGCAGAGACAGGAAGCGTGGACGAGCTGGAGGGCAACGTGATGCCAGGACTCTCAGAGTGACTGCAGGTCTCTCTGGTGAACTGACTGGTTAAGATGAGCTCTTTATGGTGAATGAAAGGCTTGATCCCACCAAGTAGCTCATCCAATCAGATCCAAGCATTGACGTCAATGTTGCTGCCAGTTCTGCCGTTGTTTACCTTTTTCTCCTTCTTCTAGTCCGTAGAAATAAGTTGGTAGCCTTTCCTCATTAGCGCCTCCTCTGTTCAGGAGAAGACTGCAGCTAGTGTCCCGACCACCAGCGCCAGTAGAAACAGTTACGGCGATCCCATGATGTCACAGTGGCAAGCGCCAGGTTAGGAACGGCCAGTGTATTTAACGTTTAAGTACACTACTCTAGTGTCAATTTCCAGGTCTATATTAATTTCATATTCATATTCCAAATGCATTTCTTTCTGTCTGCCACTTCTATGAGGCTTGTTTTTGGTCAGGTCAGCTCTCCCTTATAGAGAAAGGAAAATGTGTTGTGGAGCAGAACAATCTTATCATTTTAAAGGTCAGCGCTGTTTGCGATTATATAAGATCCTCACTGTATACTATCAGTGTTATTGGCTATGGGAATATTGACCCTGAGCCCCCAATGATTCTGCCTATCACAGTATTACACCTTGTGTAGTACGCACAGTTCATGGAATTGACTAATGCCAAAGCTGCTGCTCCTTGACTGTTCTGTTTATTATTTTAAGTATTTCTCCCGGCCAGCTCCTCTGTGGTGGAATGACCTTCACTCGCTGAGGATGTAGTCACTCTTATCATCTTCCAGTCGGAAAAGTTAACTTTTTATGAAGTACTTCACATTATCCTCTGCCTGCTGAGCCAGAGCCATCACCTCACCCTCACTGCTTTCTAAAACCCCCCCGATACAACCCCCTATCTTTTTCAGCACTTCACTAATGAACATGATGCGTGTTTGGTTGGAATGAAAACATATTCTACTGTTATTCTTATAGTTTATATTTTTGGGATCTTTTACAACTTGATTACACACATAACTACAATTTGGTTCAGATAATTTAGACTGGTGTGGAAGCTGTCAATCTTATGCTCGGTCCTAACCATAGGCGTTGATTTCGGTGGGGATGGTGAGGACGGTGAGGACGGTGGGGATGGTGAGGACGGTGGGGTCGGTGGGGACGGTGGGGACGGTGAGGACGGTGGGGACGGTGGGGACGGTGAGGACGGTGGGGTCGGTGGGGACGGTGGGGACGGTGAGGACGGTGGGGACGGTGGGGACGGTGGGGACGGTGAGGACGGTGGGGACGGTGGGGACGGTGAGGACGGTGGGGACGGTGAGGACGGTGGGGACGGTGGGGACGGTGAGGACGGTGGAGACGGTGAGGACGGTGGGGACGGTGGGGACGGTGAGGACGGTGGGGACGATGAGGACGGTGAGGACGGTGGGGACGGTGGGGACGGTGGGGACGGTGAGGACGGGTACCTATCAGATTTCGTCATGAGTCATTTTGTACCCACCACAAGTTCATAACATATAATTCTTGAGCGACAGATGCCATCAAATCCACAAATATCTCTACCATCCCCATATGGCAGAGACAAACACACACACACACACACACACACACACACACGCATAGTGCGTCTCACTATCTTTGTGGGGCCCCGTCATTGACATAATGCATTCCCTAGCCCCTTACCCTAACCTTAACCATCACCACTAGATGCCTAACCTTAACCCTTACCCTCACCCTAACCATAACCTAATTCTAACCCTAATCCTAAAACCAAGTCTTAACCCTCAAACAGACCTTTAACCTTGTGGGCTCCAGCATTTTGGCCCCACAAAGCTGGTCGGACCCCACAAGTATACTGTATTCCCAGTTTTTGGACTGCAAACAACACAGGACTTTCTCCCAGGAGACCGGGGACCGTGTCCCGCGTGTCACGTTTCCTAAACTCAACCGTTCCGTTGTGTACGGCGTAAACATACACGTGGATAGCTCAAAATGCGTCCAGATAACACGCCACGTGTTGCAGAGGGAGTCAAAGCTGCATTTCCCTGGAGCCTGACAGCAAAGATTATTCTGGAGCGTAATATCGTAGCGCAGCTTTGGGTAACTGACGTGAATCCAAACTAACGGCTTTGAATTACTCCAACTGGAATCTGCACTTCAATGCAAAACCCTTTCAAATCAGTAGAGTTGATCCTGTGATGTAGAATCCAGGGAGCCCACTTTCAAATGCACACCTTAAAAATATTAAACCTGGCTTATAGCAGGCAGTAGATGAAGAAGCAGAGAATACAGAGTTACATGCATTAGACA